>MDKH01119979.1:0-28320 GCA_005239495.1 Nicotiana undulata | reverse complement strand
TTTGCTTCTTGCTAGGTGATTTATTCACCACTTTCCAGTGATTTTTAACTACTCCAACAACTTTCTTTTCCCCCTCTAATACCTGAGAAACATTACTCACATGAAGTGCATTGGCATGTCTTGAACCTCCAAAATTTGATTTCTCAACCTGTCCTCCAACTGTTACTGCTGCATGATACTTGGCAGTGGTAGCTCGATCAGTTCCAGCTTTTTCACTACCTTTCAGCATCTGTTGAAATTGCCCAGCTTCCATAATTTGCGCAGCAGCTAGATCTTTAGGAATTCCAACAGAATCTCAAACAGCAGCTGTAGCAGTGGTCTCAACACCTGAAATCTGCCCTATATCACCTCGATCACCACTTGCCTTCATCTTAAATTGCACAGATTCATCAATTCGATCAATATCTTCCTTTAAATCTACAGCAGTTGATGCAACAGTTGCATCATTATAATAATGCAACTTATCATAAGCTTGCATCACTGGATTTACTGCATGAAGAATCGTCGCTAAGGCCGTTTTAGCAGGAACATCTCGTGTATTGTTCCCATTACTACACTGATTTCCTTCTTCAATTTGCAATACCTGATGAGCATCCTTTGCCATACCATCCTTTTCCCTACCAAATTGTGCAGAAGCATCAACTCGATCAGCATGTCTATCAACTAAGCATGCATCAGTTGACATAAGGATTGCACCTTTAGAAACATGTAGCTCATCATAGGCCTGCACCATCGGATTAACTGCTTTTAAGATCGTCGCTAGTGCTGCCTTAGGAGGGACATCCTTTGAAGCTTTACCTGGACCCTTATCAATTTTTGAAACAGTAGCTACAGGAACATTAGTCACTGCTCGATCAGTGTTCATATTTTCAGGTCGTTTTTTCCCTGCTGCTTCACCTCCTTGATCACCATATTTTTCTGATAATTCCTTATCTATTTGTCCAGCCCTTTTAGCATTCAAATAATCCCTTGCATCCCCTTGTAGCTTTTCAACATTAACCACCTCTTTACCAGGCAGATTACTGTCAAAGACGTGCTCCTCTGTCACCACCTCTGTTCCAGCTTGGTCGATCATAATTCGACACACCTTTTCGTCATGTCCTTGATGTTTGCAATAAGTGCAATACTTAGGAAGGTTATCATACACCACCTCCTGGTAATAAACAATTATTTTACCCGAAATTCTGTCCACAATCTGAAGCTTAACCTTCTTAGGATGTTTGTCGAGCAAATCTAGAATTACCTTGACCCTAGCCGCACTAGGTCGTGTTCTTTCTTGCGTCGCCTTGTCCACAGCAAGAGCTTTACCAACAGCTGAAGCTATAGACATTAACGACCTCTTAGCGAAGAAATTAGGCGGCAAACTTGGAAAAGAAATCCACACGACTGCCATAGACGTTTCCTCCTTTGGATTGAATCCTAACGACCATGGGAATGTTCTATAAAAGAAATCATTACCGTTTGCCTTGACATAACCAGTAGATTTTGATAAAAAGTGAACATAATCACTGTAAAGATCAAATCTGATCAATAAGTGACGAAATTCCAGTAGCCCAATATTGCAGCGACCTTGAACATCGAATTGCGACAAAAATATTTTTCGAAATTCCTGTAAATCAGGTTTTCCGTATGAGAACTTCATGATTACTGCTTGATGCAGTCCTTCTTCTCTTGTGAATTCATTAACATCATCCATAGTACACTCGATCGTTGGTTCTCCATGCTCGACTATCACAAGAAATAACTCGACTTTGGACGTAGTTGCGACAGATTGTCTTGAACATAACTGGGCAGCGTATGACTGCTTTGTATTATTGTTTGTGATTGTTTCTTTGGAATTTTGAATTAACTCTCCCACAGCCAAAGGCTGGGGAGAGATAGCAGCAGCCATGGCTTCCCTAAGCCTTCATAAGATCGCAAAAGAGAGAGGAGAGCTAGAAACTTCTGCCATAGTCTGAAGCTTTCAAAAATGGAAGAAATTACTTACCTAGTGATGCTTGATGAAAACCCCCCTTGAAGCTCTCCATAATCGCCCAAGCCAAAGTGAAAAATGGAAGAAAATGAGCTAAGTCCGTTTAAAATAGCACATTGCCCAGACGACCCTCTTATGCGATCGCATAACATCCATCGCGATCGCACAGGCCAACCTTGCTGCCTCCCTAATTTCTTCTGTGTGATCGAACTACAACACCTGCGTTCGCATAGGCCAAGACAGTAGCCCCCTTATTTCTTCTTCTGTGCGTTCGCATTTCCCCGGATGCGATCGCATAAGCCAATTCCAATAGCCTCCCAAATTCCCTTCGCGATCACACAACGTCACTTGCGATCGCATAAGGCAACTTCAGACCCTTCCATTTCTCTTCTTCCCGATCGCATAACAAGGGCCGCGATCGCGATGCACCCCAAAAACATTAGAAAACAACAGCAGCAAATAGGAAAAGCATTATCCAAAAATTATTCCGAAACACACCCGAGGCCCCCGGGACCCCGTCCAATCACACGAATCAGTCCCATAACATCCCCCCAGACTTACTCGAGGCCTCAAATCACATCAAACATCGCCGAAACCGCGAATCGCACTCCAATTCAAGCCTTATGAACCTTGAAATTTCAAACTTCTACATTCGATGCCGAAACCTATCAAATCACGTTTGATTGACCCCAAATTTTGCACACAAGTCATATTCGACGTTACGGACCTGCTCCAACTTTATGAATCACATTCCGACCCCGATATCAAAATTTCCACTTCCGGTCAGATTTCTCAAAAACCTTCAAATTTCTATCTTTAGCCAAATGACTTCAAAATGACCTACGGACATCCGAATTTACTTCCGATCGCGCTCCTAACTCCAGAATCACCATACAGAGCTATTCCCAGACTCAGAATCCCAAACGGACATCAATATCACTAAAATGCACTTCAACCCAGACTTATGATATTTATTCTAAAATGATAACTTCAACAATATACGCCAAAATGCTCACGGGTTATCCAAAACCCGATCCGGACATACACCAAGTCCAAAATCATCATACAAACCTACTGGAACCTTCAAACCCTAATTCTGAGGTCGTTTACTCAACATTCCAGTCTTAGTCAATTCTTCCAACTTAAGGCTTCCGAAGTGAGAATTGTCTTTCCAAATTGACTCCGAACTTACCGAAATTCAACTCCGACCACGCCTACGAGTCATAATACCTGAACTAAAGCTGCTCATGGCCTCAAACTGCCAAACTACCGGTCGGGTCGTTACATAAATGCTCGACTGATAGCTATTATTTTAAGCAAACTCTGCTAAAGGCAAGAACTGATCCCAAGAACCTCCAAAGTCAATAACACAAGATCGGAACACATCCTCCAATATTTGGATGGTGCGCTCGGACTGCCCGTCAATCTGAGGGTGAAATGATGTGCTCAACTCTACTCGCGTACCCAACTCACGCTAAACTACCCTCCAAAAGTGCGAAGTAAACTACATACCCCGATCAGAAATGATAGACACGGGCACACCATGAAGGCGAACAATCTCCCAGATATATAACTCAGCCAACAACTCCGAAGTATAAGTACTCACCACAGGAATGAAATGTGCTGATTTAGTCAGCCTATCCACAATAACCCAAACTGCGTCAAATTTTCTCTGATTCCATGGGAGTCCAACCACAAAGTACATAGTGATACGCTCCCACTTCCACTCAGGAATCTCCATTTGCTGATGTAACCCACAAGGTCTCTGATGCTCATACTTTACCTGCTGACAATTTAAGCAACGAGCCACATACGCAACAATGTCTTTTTTCATCCTTCTCCACCAATAATGCTTCCTCAAATCTTGGTACTTTTTTGCTGCCCTTAGGTGAATCGAATACTTAGAACTGTGAGCCTCCTCAAGAATCAACTCACGAAGGCCATCAACATTAGGCACACATATAAAACCCTACATCCTCAAGACACCATCATCTCCAACTGTAACCTTCTTGGCACCACCGCACTGAACTGTGTCCCTAAGAACCATCAAATTCGGGTCATCATCCTGCCGCTCCCGGATATGCTTAATTAGAGAAGACCGAGTGACTGTACAAGCTAGAACACTGCTAGGCGAAATATCCAACCTCACAGACCGATTAGCCAAAGTCTGAACATCTGAATCTAACGGTCTCTCACTGACTTGAATATACGCAAGGTTGCCCATACTCGTTGCCTTCCTACTCAATGCATCGGCCACTACGTTGGCCTTCTCTAGATGATATAATATGGTGACATCATAATCCTTCAGTAACTCTAACCATCTCCGCTGCCACAAATTTAGATCCTTCTGCTTGAATAAGTATTGGAGACTGCGGTGGTCAGTAAAAACCTCACACGGCATGCCATAAAGATAGTGCATTCAAATTTTCAATGCATGAACGATGGTTGCCAACTTTAAGTCATGAATAGGATAATTCTTCTCATGGACTTTCAGCTGCCGAGACGCATATGCAATCACCCTGCCATCCTGCATCAATAATGCTCCAAATCCAACTCGGGAAGCGTCACAATACATCGTGAAAGAACCCGAACTTGATGGTAATACCAACACCGATGCTGAAGTCAAGGCTGTCTTGAGCTTCTGAAAGCTCGCCTCACACTCGTCCGACCATTTGAATGGAACACCATTTTGGCTTAATATGATCTTAATAGTTGTTCATAGTCAATTACAGAATCATCAAGTAACTTCACGTAACAACAATCCCCTTTCAACCCTGCACAATATTGATAACGAGATGCGATGCATGAAGACCTCATAATTATTTACCCGAATTAAGGTGTCTCATTTAACGCCACATAGGCAGGCACCTAACCTGTAGGTTAAAGCTCAATAACTATAGCACGAGTTTGGCAAACTATGCACAGATAGTTAATTTATTTATTTATTTACTTATTTACTTATTATTATTATTATACAGAAAATTTCAAATAACCCTAAAAGGCATGACTCCCTATTAGTACTCTAGTACGAATTTAATGTCCCAAGGGAGAATTTAAACACAAGAATTTTCATCACAAGGATCTCGTCCTTGCATAACTTCCACTGCGGCTCGTAGACCTATTTAAACATATCATACCATATTAACATGCGATGATCTCGTCCTCAATTCTGAATCACAAGTAATATGCATATCGCGCCAATCGAAATATTCCATTTTTCCTCTTTTAAATATTTTCCTTTAAATAAAATTACAACACGTAATAATAGACATAGCTATCTCCTTAGAACTTCTCAATACAAGTATTCACATAAGTAGATTTTTGAGTTATGAAGCTCACCCGAGAGTGGAGCATATTAGGAGGACTTTCTTAGATACTCATAACCGAATCAAGTTAAGGAAATTATCACTTTATAATAACTAGAGATTGTTCTTGTAATGGAACCATTTGATATAACGACCTTAACCATACCATAGAAAATACATCAACAGGCTGGGTCTCCACCTCTAGGAGTCTGACATCCACCTTCGACATGTAAGTTGAGTTGTAACTGCAATGGGGCACGTAACCTGAGTGCTCTGATAAAATCATTCAACTGCTCATAACGAGTTTATACCAAATAACTGGAATAACCATTGGAGGAATCTCGTAGCGTTGGTGCATTAAAAGAACTCATTGACGCATCCCGAGTAATCAGATAATACACTAGGCTGGTTGGTTGCCCGAGCCCCTACCAAAATAATTTGTTGTTGCAAAGCAAAATTCACTAAATCTTTTAGAACCTCGAGACCTCTTAGTCTCCTTATCTTTCTCTTTTCCTCATCCCGGACACATTCTAACATCAAAGAAATTTCTATTACTAGCCGAAATGAAGTATCAACTTGCCCTGAGTCATACAAAATTTTACGATCATAATTGAGTCCTTTAATGAGTCTGTGGACTCGCTCTCTGACTATATGAACCGAAGTAGGAGCATGACGGCTAACTTATCGGACTTGATGATATATTCTGACACCGTCATATGACCTAACGCAAGCATTCAACCCTATGCGCCACGTATTATGGAGATTCTGAGAAACAACTCTTTCAAAAGCATTTATGAGAACTGAGTCAAGTAATTGATGTTGCATTGGCTGGTCATCCTCTTCGTAGGCATGTCACAAATACCGGCGGCAAATTTCTTCCTTCACTATGTTGACTCAACACTGTTGGGCTACCCCATTTATTCATATACTCTTCGTTATTCTTTTGGGGTAACTCTCATCCCTATTGACACACAATGATCACAAAAGTAGAGCTCTATACAGATAAATCTTGGCACGAACCATATAGTCTGGAAGCTTTTTAACCATTGTACTCCCTCTGGAGCACCCCAAAATCTGCAACCGTGAATCCCACGCTGAGTAGACCTTCTAGATTTAAAGTTGGCTATATAACTCCTTTGGTACTGAGGTATAGGGTTATTACTGAGGCAGACATACCGCAAGTCCCAGCTTTATCTCTTGCAAAATCTAAGACGTTATACATTCCAAGCCAAAACCGATATAACACATGACCCCGCAATCTATTCCTTGACGGTAGACTTCCCCACTTGGCACGAAGTCATAGGTCACAATGTCTGGTAATAAACAATGTTAAACTCCACAGCTCATATAAATCAACCAAATGTCAAGGTCTGTTGAGCCCCTACATGATTCCCTGGGTGCTCTCTCAATACGTCTGCATCTTCAGTCAGAGCCACAACTGGTTTAGTAATTGCATAATCTTCCCACCGCCTCTTGGTGGAATTCGTCATCTGAAACACAACAAAATCAACCCCATTGCTTTCAACTATTCCCTTGTTATAGAATACTTGAGTAGCTATGAATCCTTATTGAGTTTGGACTCATCCAACATGTATCAAGTGAGCTAGAACCTCCACGTCTAGATCTATTTGAGACTGTACAATAGGTGCTGATGTACGAGCTTTAGACTAAGCTCTACTTCTGTCTCTTCCCCTAATTGTAGCTGTCATTGGGGCTTCATCTCTTGTCTGGTTGCAGACGCTTAGCGTGTTGTCGAGATTTGTGAGAGGAAAAGAATAGACAAGTTCAATCATCAATGGTAGAATAAATTCGCACGATAGGGTAGCATAGAAGTGAAATTGTTCCTAACTCCATAGCCTCTGAGAGATAAGAACAGACGACTCCGTACTGATCCTTCAGACTCTAACTAGTTTGTTCGTGAATTGTGAGACCTAAGCAACCTAGTGCTCTGATACCAACTTGTCACGACCCAAATTCCCAACCTTAGGGATCGTGATGACGCCTAACACCACACTTGCTAGGCAAGCTAATGTTAGAGTTCGTTTAATTATTTCCTTTGATTAACCTTTTAAACATGATAAAAGAATTCTAAAATAAACTTAATCTAATGGCTTTCAATGAATAATTCCAAATATAAAATAATAAATAATTAAATAAACTGAGCCACAAACTAATTATATAAATAACTCTAAAACTACCCCAGGGTCTGGTGTCATAATTCACGAACCACAAAAGAATACTACATATAATGGGCTGAAAGAAATAGTATATATTTTGAGAAAATATAAAACAGTCTCTACGAACTAGGAGAAGACTCTCGGGATCTGCGAACGCCGGCAGATATACCTCGTGTCTCCGGAAAATGGATAACTGCTACTAAGAATCTCTAACGTTGGCTGGTACCTGGATCTGCACAAAAGAGTGCAGAGTGTAGTATCACTATAACCGACCCCATGTACTGAGTAAGTGTCGAGCCTAACCTCGACGAAGTAGTGACGAGGATACAGTGGGGCATTAACAATATAACTTGTGAACAATAATAAATGGAACAAGAAGGACAATCTAAAAATAAATAATTAATAATTGTAGCAATAGTTAAATACTCAGTCCTCTTTTCCAGGTCTCAGCTATAACCAATTCTCACGTAAGTTTCCAAACTTCGAAACTTTGACTTTCAAATAACAGTAGTGCAAAATATGAAGAATAGTAAAGTAAAGCAGTAAGTTTTTCAAATCTTTATTTTCTGTGAAAATAAGTAAAAACATAAGTGTCCTCCCTTATTGCTCCTTGTTACGGTGTGCAACCCGCTCCCACCTGTCCACCCTTATTGCTCCTCCCTAAATATATATCACTTTTATTGCTCCTGTTGCGGCGTGCAACCCGATCCCAGCTGTCCACCCTTATCACTCCTTGTTACAGCGTGCAACCCGCTCCCACAAGACATATCATATAAGTTTATTTATAAATTTTCACAATTCAGGCCAAGCCTTTCACAATACTTTTGTCTCAACAATTATAAACAAGAAACTGTATTTTCTCATAAACTTCATCAACATCATCTCAACCATGAAACCAACAGAAATATAAATATGTATCTCGTAAAATAATGTCAAACTGCTCAACCCTTATGTACCACAAGGAAACTAAGAAAACAACCAATACTCCTCTAGAATAATTACAACAAGATTTAACAACAAAGTACCAAGCCAAGTAGCCATAGAAACAACAATGGACATAGAATAATTAAGACATGAATCAATTAAATTGGAAACGAAGAAGGGATCATGCTTAACAGACAATTTGGTGGTGCATAGATACTCGTCACCTCACCTATACACCACACACATGCAAATTCACATAGCAATTAAGTTGGGGATTCCTATTCCCTCAAGTCAAGGTTAAACCAAACACTTACCTCAATTCCACAGGCCACTCACTGTTCAATTATAGCTTTTCCTTTTGAATTAACCTCCAATACACTCGAATCTAATCATCATTAACTTAATATCATTAATTAAGGCTAAAGGAACTAACTTTATTGAAAATCATAATATTTCCTAAGTTTTAAAAAAAAAAAGTGAAAACCCGACCCCGGGTCTGCTTGGTCTAAACTCGGAGTTCGGACCAGATTATGTTTACCCATTCACCCACGAACCCGAATATATAATTAGTTTTGCAATCCGACCTCAATTCGAGGTAAAGATTCGATTTTTACAAAATTCCCTAATTCTACCCAAACCCTCAATTTTTACCATGAAAATTCTTAGTTTTTGATTTAAAAGTGATGAAAAACATTGGGTAATTGAAAGGATAAAGTTTAGAATTGATTACCAACAACTTGGGATGAACTTTGATGAAGAAAGTCGTCCTTAGGGCTTTGTAGTTTGAAAAATATGAAAGAAAAGGGTTCTTTCCGTGTTTTAAGCTATATTTATATGACTGGGCGGGTGACCTTCGTGTTCACATCACTCTGGCCGCGTTCGCGTAGGTCCCTGGCCTCATGGCCTATGCGTTCGCGTCCTTGGGCCTGCGTTCGCATAGAGAAAAGTCAGTCCCTCCTCCCCCTAGGCCCAGTACACTGTGCGTTCGCACAGGGGGGTGCGTTCGCACAGAATAAAACGACCCCCCAACAATTTACACTACGCGTTCACGACTGGGTCATGAGAACACAATGACCAAAAAAGCCACACCAGATAACAGCAAAACCAGCAGTCTTTTATGTAACGACCCGATCGATCGTTATGCCGTTCTAGGACCCCGTTCCCTTAAATAAGACTTTCCGTAGTTTCTTTTATTGACTTATGACTTGTGGGGACGGGTGGTTCGGGAGTTGGAAGAGTTTAGAGTGGTATAGGAACACTTAGTTCCTTAAGGTTGGCCTTTAAGGCCAAGTTTGACTTCGGTCAACGTTTCGAGTAAATGACCTTGGAATCGCGATTTGACGGTTCCGGTAGCTTCGTATGATGATTTCGGACATGGGCGTATGTTCGTAACGGGTTTTGGATGACCCGGGAGCGTTTCGGCGCCCAATAATGAAATAAGAGTTTCTTTAAATTCAAATTGAGGTTTCGGACGTGATTTTCTGTTATCAAGGTCCGAACGGAATTCCGAGATGGGGAATAGTTTTTCTATGTCAGTTATGACTTGCTTGGAAAATTTGGTGTCGTTCCGAGTAGTATAGGTAGGTTCGGCGCATTGTTAGCGAATTTAAGAACTTAAAGTTCTTAAGTTTGATTCTAGGGGTTTTGAGGTGTGATTTTGAGTTTTAGCGTTGTTTTGGGTGTTCTGAAGGCTTGAGCAAGTCCGTATTATGATTTGAGACTTGTTGGAATATTTGGAGTGGGGCTCGGGTGGGCCCAGATGCTGCTCGGGCATCAGACGAGGCTAAATACCAGCAAAAGTAGATGCTGGTGCACCAGATCTGGTGTGACCGCACCCGCGGTGGCTCAGTCGCAGGTGCGAGACCGCTCCTGCAGTCCCAGCCTCGCTGATGCGACCCCAGGTGAGGCTTCCAATCCTCGTAGGTGTGGATCAATATCCGCAGGTGCGGGGCCCTCTCTGCAGGTGTGAGCCCAGACCCCCTTGCCCATTTCCGCAGATGCGAGATTCATCTCGCAGATGTGAGACCACAGGTGCGGTCCTTTAGCCGCAGGTGCAAAAAACGTGTAGGCAATGATCTTATTTTAAAACACGGTAATGAGCCATTTTCACGATTTTCTTTCCTCCATTGGCGACCTTAGGAGCTTGAAAGGCACACGACCTAGCTTTTGAAAGGTAAGTAATTTCTACCCTAATGTTAGTTAAATACTTGAATTCCTAGGTAAATTAACATCCCAATTAGTAAATCAAGGGTTGGGATAAAAACCTAGGGCTTTATGAAATTTAGGGAATTACCCACTAACTAGCTATGAAATCATACAAAAACTACGTATTGTTGATCCTTAGGCTATGGGTGAGTGTTTCCTTCGAAGATTTGCGGAATCCGAGCATGTGGGCCCGGGGGTGTATTTTGAGATAATTCAAAGTAGGTTAAAATAGTTAAGGAAATAGGGGAATTTCACGCTTTTGAGTCTAAATTAATTTATTTATGCAACATTTGACTAGTTACGAGTCCTTGGGAGACGAGTTTGGAGTTTCGGGCGCATTCTTGACCCGGAAAGTAGGTTCGACACGAGGTGAGTCTCTTTTCTAACCTTGTAAGAGGGAATTTTCCCAATAGGTAAGTCAAATGATTATGTGTTAATGTTTGTGGGGACTACGTACGTACGAGGTGACGAGAGTCCGTGCGTAGTGACTATTATTGTTATGTCCAGATAGTTAGGCTCACACCATGCCTTGTGAATTTCCTTAAAAAGGAATTATATGCTTTATGACTTCATTGTATACAACGTTGTTCAAGAAAAATCATGGAACTTGGCATTTTAAAGGATTTGTTCATTAAAAGAGGATTTAAAGAAAGATGTTGCGTGTGCATGTGACCGCTTCTCAAATTTACATTCCGCGAGCGGAGTGTTGTTTTCCCCCACTCTCATGGGCGTGGGTCGTATGCCACGGCAGTTTGATAGATGCATCTACGGTTCGCGTCGTTCGACCCTTCGGTAGTGCACAAATATTTGTATTATGATGGCTCAGGCCGGTTGTCCTTATTTCGTTATGCGTATGCTAATTTGCTTGACGTCTTTATGACTATTGAATTGATAGAAATCTGGGGGAAAATGAATTGAGAACTTTCTTATTATTGTTTCACAACATAAATTGAATTGCGGTTACATTACGATATTTACTGCCTTATTATTCTCACATACTTGTTACCTTCATTACATCCTGTTTAATTATATTGTTTGGACCCTAGTAAGTGTCAAGTCGACCTCTCGTCACTACTTCTTCGAGATTAAACTGGATACTCACTGGGTACATATCTGTTTATGTACTCATGCTACGGTTCTATACTTAATTGTACAGAATCTGAGGCGGGTGCATCTGGGTATCAGGCCGGAGCTCGATCCTGAGATATACCTGGATTTGACTTTAGGGTGAGCTTGTTCTATTGGCGATCTTTAGCAGCACTACAGAGTCTTCTTTTGTTTATTCCTGTCTAGTTCTTTCAGACAGTAGGACAGTTTATTCATCTTTTGATATATTCTATTAGTATGCCTGTAGACTTGTGACACCAGTTCCTGGCACACACGTAGTAGGCATTTTACTTTTGGGCTGTAAATATTGGCTTGTGATTTTTTTATGACTATTCCTCTTAGAGTTAATCAATTTATCTGTTTTTTTTAATGTCTTAAACTTAAAAATTTGGCAAGTGTTGGGAATGTTTTCGCATATAAGGAAATTTCACTAGTAAATCAAGTGTTGGCTTGCTTGACCACGGTGTTGGGCACCATCACGACCTGAGTTAGGATTTTTGGTTGTGGCAACATGGTATTAGAGCTCTCGTTTCACGTACGTCTCATGAGTCACGGGCAAACCCATTAGAGTCTTGCGGATTTGCATGGAGACGTCTGTAATTATCTTCAGGAGGCTATAGGGTGTTAGGAAACCTCTCTTTATTCACCTTCTATCGTGCAGTCGATGGTATACTAAAACTTACCCTTCTATTCTCTTACAGATGGTGAGGACGCGCGCAACCAATGTTTCAGACTCGGGAGATGCCGCTACCCCCGACATCCGAGACCGTGAGAGAGGCCGGGGGAGGGCACCGGCCCGAGGTAGGAGACGAGGCATCCCAGAGCTGTACAAGTAGCACCCCATCGGATCCGGCAGAGGATCCTATCACAGAGGAGCAGGGCGAGGCGCCCGCAGCAGATCCTACCCCAGTAGATTTCAGGAAGGCGCCGGGATTCCAGGAGGTCATGGGTCGTATGATGCGGTTCATGGATACTATGACTCAGGCTGGTTTATTTCCAGTATATCCTGCCACATCTCAGTCGGGAGAGGGAGCACAGGCCCTTACTATCCAGGCCGCAGGTCATGTAGCAACAGTATATCATACCTCGGGTACACTGCCCGTGGGCGGGGCCCATCCTGTAGCAGCAGCACCTGAGCCCAGACCAGCCGCGGACGGCGATCCGTAGAAGCTATTGGATAGATGGACTAGATTTCACCCTCCTGTCTTCGGAGGTGAGCGTGGCGAGGATGCCCAGGACTTCATTGATAGGTGCAGGGACAGACTGCACAACATGAGGATATTGGAGTCCCATGGAGTTGACTTCACTACTTTCGAGTTAGAGGGCAGGGCCCGCAGATGGTGGCAGTCATATATTCTTGGAAGGCCGAAAGATTCTCCTCCTATCACTTGGGGGTAGTTCACCCAGATGTTCCTGGACAGATACATTCCACCCTCTGAGAGGGAAAAGCTGCAGTATCAGTTTGAGCAGCTGGAGCAGGATCATATGTCGGTGACAGACTACGAGGCTAGGGTGAGATGTCTCATCATGAACTCATGATACTTCCTACTGATGATGAGAGAGTGCAGATGTTTGTAGCAGGGTTACATCTAGGCATTAGGTCCAACATGGCCCGAGAGGTGGAGATGGGGACTCCTTATCAGCTTGTGGTGGAGATTTCTCGCAGGATCGAGGGCTATCGGTCGAGGAGCAGAGAGCAGGGGCAGCAGGATAAGAAAGCCAGATTTTCTGGGGATTTCGAGGTGCTCCAGCTGGGGGCAGAGGTCAGTTTGGTAGGGGACAGCCTAGTAGGCCCCCATATCCAGCACCCCCACCACCTCCTCGTGTTGTTCCAGCGAGGCCTTACTTCAGCACCATGTCATAGCGTTCTTACCGTCCTCCAGCTATTCAGGGTTCTTCTTCAGGGCAGCAGGCTATGGTGCCGGGAGGTTGTTATGAGTGTGGGGACCCAGGTCATATGAAGAGGTTTTGTCCCGGTCTTCGAGGTAAAGCAGTGTAGCAGGGTTACCAGCCTATGAGTTCAGCACCAGCGGTCTGACCACCCAGAGGTGGAGGACAAACCGGCAGGGGTCGTCCTAGAGGTGGAGGCCAGACAGGGGGTGTCCAGTCAGCTCCTGTTTATTCCGGCGGAGGTCAGTCGTCCGGTGCTCCAGCTAGATTTTATGTTATTCCGGCCAGATCAGATGCAGTAGCCTCAGATGCCGTGATCACATGTATTATTTTAGTATGTGGTAGAGAGGCATCAGTGTTATTTGATCCAGGATCCACTTATTCATATGTGTCAGCCTTATTTTCTCACTTCCTGGGTACTCCTCCTGAGTCCTTGGGTACTTCTATTTATGTGTCCACTCCTGTGGGCGATTCTGTGGTGGTAGACCAGATTTATCGGTCCTGTGTGGTTACATTCTGTGGGTTCGAGACCAGAGCGGACCTCCTGTTGCTTTACATGGTTGATTTCGAGGTTATTCTAGGCATGGATTGGCTATCTCCCTATCATGCCGTTCTAGATGTCCATGCCAAGTCGGTTACTCTAGCCATGCCCAAGTTGCCTAGGCTGGAGTGGAGAGGTTCCTCAGTTAGTGCATCCAGTCGGGTTATTTCCTTCCTGAAGGCTAGACATATGGTCGAGAGGGGTTGCCTGGCCTATCTTGCTTATGTGCGGGACACCACCGCCGAGTCTCCGATGATTGGTTCAGTACCAGTGGTTCGAGAGTTTGCTGATGTATTCCCTTCAGACCTTCCAAGCATGCCTCCGGATCGTGATATTATTTTCTGTATTGATTTAGCCCCAGACACCCATCCTATTTCCATTCACCCGTACCGTATGGCCCCAAAAGAGTTGAAGGAGTTGAAGTAACATCTTGAGGAGTTGTTGGCTAAGGGGTTTATCAGACCGAGTGTATCGTCGTGGGGTGCTCCAGTGCTATTTGTGAAGAAGAAGGATGGGTCTATGCGGATGTGTATTAACTACCGCCAGTTGAACAAGGTCACCATTAAGAATAAGTATCCATTGCCGCGTATTGATTATTTGTTTGACCAGCTGCAGGTGCTCGGGTGTTTTCTAAGATCGACTTGAAATCGGGGTACCACCAGCTGAAGATTCGGGATTCGGATGTTCTGAAGACTGCTTTCCATACGAGATATGGCCATTATGAGTTCCTGGTGATGTCCTTTGGCTTGACTAATGCCCCAGCATCATTTATGGACTTGATGAACAGGGTGTTCATGTCGTATATTGATTCTTTTGTCATTGTCTTTATTGATGACATTCTGATTTACTCACGTAGCCTGGGGGAGCACGAGCAGCATTTGAGAGTTGTGCTCCAGACTTTGCGAGAACATAAGTTATATTCTAAGTTCTCCAAGTGTGAGTTCTGGTTGGATTACATGGCATTCTTGGGACATGTGGTATCCGGAGAGGGTATCAAGGTTGATCCTAAGAAGATTGAGGCAGTCCAGAGCTGGCCATGTCCTACTTCGGCTACAAAGATTAGGAGCATCTTGGTTCTAGCATGTTATTATCGCCGATTTGTGGAGGGCTTTTCATCCATTGCAGCCCCACTGATTAGATTGACTTAGAAGAATGCCCTGTTCTGATGGTCTGACGTGTGTGAGGGAAGCTTTCAGAAGCTCAAGACAGCATTGACCTCAGCACTAGTTCTAGTATTGCCTTTCGGTTCTGGGATGTATACAGTATATTGCGACGCTTCACGCGTTGGTTTGGGATGTGTGTTGATGCAGGAGCAGAGAGTTATTGCTTATGCTTCGCGCCAGCTGAAGGTTCACGAGAAGAATTACCCCGTGCACGATCTGGAGTTGGCAGCGATTGTTCATGCTCTTAAGATTTGGAGTCACTACTTGTATGGGGTGTCTTGTGAGGTTTATACAGACCACCGCAACTTGCAGCACTTGTTCAAGCATAGGGATCTCAATTTGAGGCAGCGCAGGTGGCTTGAGTTGATGAAGGATTATGATATCACCATTCTCTATCATCCGGGCAAGGCGAATATGGTAGAAGATGCCTTAAGCAGGAAGGCGGAGAGTATGGGTAGTTTGGCTTATATTGCAGCAGAGGAGAGACCTATAGCCTTGGACATTCACTCCTTGGCTAATTTCCTGGTGAGATTTGACCTTTCAGAGCCTAGCCGAGTTCTTGCACATGTGGTTGCTCAGTCTTCGTTATTGGGAGAGATTAGGGCCCGATAGTTCGATGATTCGTGCTTGGCAGAGTTAGGGGAGACAGTGGTTCAGGGTGGTGCCAAGGAGGTTACTATTGGCGAGGATGGTGTTCTGAGACTTCAGGGCCGTTGCGGAAGGTTGACGTGGTTTGGGTCATTGTGGACAGGTTGACCAAATCGGCGCATTTCATACCAGTAGCTACTACTTATACTTCTGAGAGGTTTTCCCAGATCTACATTCGGGAGATAGTCCGGTTGCACGGTGTGCCTGTGTCTATTATATCAGATCAAGGTCCTCAGTTCACCTTACACTTTTGGAGAGCATTGCGTAGTGATTTGGGCACCCAGATAGATCTCAGCACAGCATTTCACCCTCATACCGATGGTCAGTCGGAGCGGACAGTTCAAATATTGGAGGACATGCTTAGGGCATGTGTGATTGACTTCGGAGGTCAGTGGGACCAGTTCTTGCCTTTAACCGAGTTTGCTCACAATAATAGTTATCAGTCCAACATTGAGATGGCGCTATTTGAGGCCTTGTATGGCCGGCGATGTCGTTCTCCTATTGGGTGGTTTGAGCCTGACGAGGTTAAGTTATATGGCACCGACCTGGTGAAGGATACTTTGGAGAAAGAAGTTGATTCAGGAGAGGCTTCGCACAGCACAGTCCAGACAGAAGAGTTAAGCGGATCATAAGGCACGTGATGTATCTTTTATGGAGGGGGAGAAGGTTCTGTTGAAGGTCTCGCCGATGAAGGGCATTATGAGGTTTGGGAAGAAAGGCAAGCTGAGCCCGAGGTTTATAGGTCCTTTCGAGGTGTTGAGGCGAATTGGAGAGGTTGCTTATGAGCTTGCTTTACCTCCTAGTTTATCAGGAGTTCATCCGGTCTTTCATGTTTCCATGCTCCGGATATATCACGCTGACTTCTCTCACGTAGTAGATTTCAGCACCATTCAGCAAGATGAGAGGTTGGGCTACGAGGAGGAGCCAGTTACTATTATTGAACGACGGGATTGCTAGTTCAGATCCAAGAGAATTTATGCGGTAAACGTCCAGTGGAGAGGGGCCCGCACCTGCGAGGTAGGTTCGGCGCATTGTTAGCAAATTCAAGAACTTAAAGTTCTTAAGTTTGATTCTAGAGGTTTTGAGGTGTGATTTTGAGTTTTAGCATTGTTTTGGGTGTTCCGAAGGCTCGAGAAAGTCCGTATTATTATTTGGGAATTGTTGGTATATTTGGACGGGGGCTCGGGTGGGCCCAGATGCCGCTCGGGCATCGGACGAGGCTAAAAACCAGCAAAAATAGTTGCTGGTGCACCAGATCTGGTGCAACCGCACCCGCGGTGGCCCAGTTGCAGGTGCGAGACCGCTCCTGCGGTCCCAGCCTCGCAAATTCGGCCCCAGGTGAGGCTGCCAATCCTCGCAGGTGCGGATCAATATCCGCAGGTGCGAACCAAGACCCCCTGCCCATTTCCGCAGATGCGAGACCGCAGGTGCGGTCCTCGAGCCGCAGGTGCGAAAAACCTGTAGGCAGTGAGCTTATTTTAAAACACGGGAATGAGCCATTTTCACCATTTTCACCATTTTCTTTCCTCCATTGGCGACCTTAGGAGCTTGAAAAAGAGGCTCACGACCTAACTACTAAAAGGTAAGTAATTTCTACCCTAATGTTAGTTAAGTACTTGAATTCCTAGGTAAATTAACATCCCAATTAGTATAAATCAAGGGTTGGGATAAAAACCGATGGATTTATGAAATTTAGGGAATTACCCACTAACTAGCTATGAAATCATACAAAAACTACATATTGTTGATCCTTAGGCTATGGGTGAGTGTTTCCTTCAAAAATTTGCGGAATCCGAGCATGTGGGCCCGGTGGTGTATTTTGAGATAATTCAAAGTAGGTTAAAATAGTTAAGTAAATAGGGGAATTTCATGCTTTTGAGTCTAAATTAATTTATTTATGCAACATTTGACTAGTTACGAGTCCTTGGAAGACGAGTTTGGAGTTTCGGGCGCATTCTTGACCCAGAAAGTAGGTTCGACACGAGGTGAGTCTCTTTTCTAACCCTGTAAGAGGGAATTGTCCCCATAGGTGAGTCAAATGGTTATGTGTTAATGTTTGTGGGGACTACGTACGTACGAGGTGATGAGAGTCCATGCGTAGTGACTACTATTGTTATGTCCGGGTAGTTAGGATCACACCATGCCTTGTGAATTTCCTTAAATCGAATTATATGCTTTATGACTTCATTGAATACAACGTTGTTCAAGAAAAATCACGGAACTTGCTATTTTAAAGGATTTTCATTAAAAGGGGATTTAAAGAAAGATGTTGTATGTGCATGTGACCGGTTCGCAAATTTACGTTCCGCGAGCGGAGTGTTGTTTTCCCCCACTCTCATGGGAGCGGGTCGTACGTCACGGCAGGTTGATAGATGCATCTATGGTTCGCGCCGTTCGACCCTTGGACAATGCACAAATATTGGTATTATGATGGCTCAGGCCGGTTGTCCTTATTCCGTTATGCGTATGCTAATTTGCTTGACGTATTTATGACTATTGAATTGATAGAAATCTCGGGGAAAATGAATTGAGAACTTGCTTATTGTTATTTCACCACTTAAATTGAATTGCGGTTACATTACGATATTTACTGCCTTGTTATTCTCGCATACTTGTTACCTTCATTACATCCTGCTTAATTATATTGTTTGGACCCTAGTAAGTGTCAAGTCGACCTCTCGTCACTACTTCTTCGAGATTAGACTGGATACTCACTGGGTACATATCTGTTTATGTACTCATGCTACGCTTTTGTACTTAATTGTACATGTTCTGAGGCGGGTGCATCTGGGTATCGGGCTGGAGCTCGATCCTAAGATATACCTGGATTTGACTTCACAGTGAGCTACTTCTCTTGGCGCTCTTCAGCAGCACTACAGAGTCTTCTTTTGTTTATTCATGTCTAGTTCTTTTAGACAGTAGGGCAGTTATTCATCTTTTGATATATTCTACTAGTATGCATGTAGACTTGTGACACTAGTTCCTGGCACACACGTAGTAGACATTTTACTTTTGGGCTGTAAATATTGGCTTGTGATTTTTTAATGACTATTCCTGTTAGAGTTAGTCAATTTATCCGTTTTGTTTAATGTATTAAACTTAAAAATTTGGCAAGTGTTGGGAATGTTTTCGCAAATAAGGAAATTTCACTAGTAAATCAAGTGTTGGCTTGCCTGACCACGGTGTTGGGCGCCATCACGACCTGAGTTAGAATTTTGGGTCGTGACACTTTAAGTTTAAAAACACTCTGTGGCCTATCTGAAACTCACCCGAGCCCTCGGAGCTCTAAACAAAACATGCACACAAGTCAAAAAATATCATACGGACTTGCTCGTGCGTCAAATCATGAAAATAACATGTAAAACTATGAATTAAACCTCAAAACTCATCATTTTTCTCAAGAACACTTAAAGTTCATTATTTCTCAACTGGATGTACGAATCACGTCAAATAAACTCCGTTTTTCACCAAAATTCACAGTCAACCTTTTAATACTATAATAAATCTGTACCGGACTTCGGAACCAAAATACGGGCCCGATACTAATGGTTTCAGACATTAACTCTTTTCTTTATTTCATAAATATTTCAGCAAAACAATTTCCTTCAAAAATTGATTTTTAAGGCTTGGGACCTCAGAATTCATTTCCAGGCATACGCCCGAGTCCCATATTTTACTGTGGACCTTCTGGGATCACCGGAACATGGATCCGGGTCCGTTTACTCAAAATGTTGACCAAAGTCAACTATAATCAAAGTTTAACTCTAGAAATTATTATTTCTCGTATTTTCACATAAAAGCTTTCCGGTTTCACGCCCAGACTGCGCACGCAAATCGAGGTATTTAAATTTAATCTTTTTAGGGCTATTAATCCTAAAACGGAGTCTAAATTCATAAAAGGACCCCTTGGGTCATCGCAACTGTACCTTTTGGCAGCAATATAATAGCACATCTGTAGCTTGTTAAGGCCAGACTAAATGGAACTTTATTTCATCATCCTTGATGACATCACACACACGTATTATCAACATGAGGCAATGAATTTCATCTCTCCAACACTTGCAAAAACAAAAATAACCCAGTAAAATCCCACCAGTGGAGTCTGGGGAGGGTAGAGTGTACGCAGACCGTACCCCTACCCTAGATGGGGTAGATAGGCTATTTCCGGGAGACCCTCGGCTCAGAGACAATAGATCTGTGACAACAAAATCCAAAAAATAATATCAGCAACGTGAGAGACATCAAATAAATGGAAAAGCAATAATACAAATATTATGCAAAAGTGTAAAACACAACATAAATCACTAGCAGTGCTAGACTTGCAAATCCAAAAATCATATTCTCTCAAGTGCTATCCACCACCTCTCTCAAGAACAAATTTGTTGTAACCTCAAGGACCAAATTCAAAGATTGAACGTATCTTAAGTCATTTGTCTTTGTTATTTTGTTCTCCATTTGTAATCCTGCCCTACTTTCAAGAAGTGTCTTTGTAGGGCAGATTTAGACCACTGTTTGGTTTACTTAATTTCTTGAATATACTATTCAAGGTTTGTTGCTTTGTAATAAAGTTATTGAAAAGAGCTTATAATATAGTTATTGCAAAGAGCTTATAATAGAGTTACTGCAAGGAGTGAGGGAATAAGAGTCTAATTCCTAGATTGACTAGAGTTAGTAAATGTTTGTTGCTTTGTAATAGAGTTATTATAAAGGGCTTACAATAGAGTTATTGTAAGGAGTGAGGGATTAAGAGTTTAATTCCTAGATTGCAATAGGTTATAATATGAACTTTGCTCGGTTTAGTGGATTTGAAATCCTACTAGGGTAGGTCGTGGATTTTAATCCCTTGAGCAAGGAGTTTTCCACGTAAATATCCTGTGTTCTTTATTTACTGTCGCTTCACCGTGGTAACAGATAGAGAAGTTGGTTCCCTATACTGTTTAGTTTTGCAGTTTGTTGCTTGCCGTGGTAATTGATAGAGAACCTGGTTTTCTATACAATTTGGTGGACTCTTAGTTTGTTTAAATTGGTATCAGAGCATGTAGGACAATCAACCTATAGACCTCCAAGATTCAACGGCCAATACTATGGTTGGTGGAAAATAAGAATGCATAAATTCATTATGGCTGAAGACTCCAAGATTTGGGACGTGATTTTTTATGGTCCTTTTGTCCTTATGAAGACTGTTGGAGAGGGGGAAAAGACTATTTCAAAGACAAGAAAAGAATACAATGACGCTGAGCGAAAGGATCTTGAGAAGAACTTCAAGGCGAAGAAGATTTTTGTGTGTGGTATTGGACCAGACGAGTATAATCGTATCTCGGCATGTGAATTTGCCAAGGAAATCTAGGAAGCTCTTCAAACGGCTCACGAGGGAACTACTCAGGTAAAGAAGTTCAAATAGATATGCTTACAACTGAGTATGAACTCTTTAAAATGAAAGAGGATGATTCCACTGAAGAGATGCATACCGGTTTCACCTCCATAATCAATGAGATTCATTCACTTGGTGAAATCATTCCAGCCAACAAGCTGGTCCGGAAGATACTCCGTGTTCTACCTGGTTCTAGGAAGAGCAAGGCTAATACTATCACTGAAGCCAAAGACCTGCAGAAGTTGACTATTGACGAGCTTTTTGGAAATCTCAAAACATATGAGATGAAGAGAAAGAAATATCTTGAAAGAAGAGAGCCCAAGGAGGAGAAGAACCTGGTTCTCAAGGCTACCAACAACAAATCAAGTAGTGATGAATCTGACATGGTGTATCTCACTCGAAGATTCCAAAAGATGATTCGGGAAAAAGGTGGGATGCAAAATGTTTTGTTATCAACAATGGTGGCAAAGGGTCATATAACAAAGAAGATGAAGATGTAGAATAACAAATGCTTCTGATGAAGGAGATGCATCAGAATCTCCAAAAGGCACAGAGGAACATGATCCCTCTATCACCTCAACTGAAGTTGAACATAGGGTTGTTGATGCTGCATTAAATACTCCTAATGCACAATAAAGGAGTGTAAGTCATAATTCTATTGAAGTCAATGATGTTTCAAATATGGAGAACGTGGTCCTTCAAATATTGAAGTTCAAGTATTCAACTAGAAGCAAAAGAGTTCACGTCTCTTCAAAATGTAATCACACCCTTAGACTCTTGTATTCAACCTAGATCTAAGGCAAGGAACATAGTTGCCCTCTTAGCCTTCTTATCTCAAATCGAGCCTAAGAACATCAAAGAAATATTGAAAATTCCTAACTTGATAGCTGTTATGCAAAAAGAACTGCATTAGCTGAGAGGAACAAAGTATGGCACCTCCCTAGGCCTTCAGATAGAACGGTGATTGGAATTTGGCCCAAAAGAATCTCACTTGAAGGCCGCCAAAGGAATTTTGAAGTATCCTAAGGGAAAACAGGACCTGGTCCTCGTCATTTTTTTAGGAGATAATTTTGACTTGGTTAGATATGCTTTACTGAATATGTTGAATATCTTGTGGATAAAAGAAGCACATCTAGTATGACACATTTTCTTGGGTCATGCTTGATCTCATGGGGTAAAAAGAAACAAACTTTGTTGCTTTTTCTACTACTGAAGCTGAATATGTGGTTGCTGCTTCTTGTTGTGCTCAACTACTACAGATCAAGCAACATCTTGAAGACTTTGGTGTATTTACAGCTTGAACCCGGTACCGCACAAGAGGGCAAAGCACATTGATGTGTGACATCACTTTTTGAGGGATAATGTTGAAAAGGGTCTGATTTGTATGATTTTCTAGAAGACGGGGGACCAGGTAGCAGACAACTTCACCAAGGTGCTGAGCATGGAACACTTTGAAAGAAATCGTCTGGAGTTGGGTTGATCAAGCTTAACTAAGGACCTGGTCCATTTATGATTGGATATGTTAAGAAGGAAAGGTACAATGCTAAAAAGTATTTTTTGGCGACATCTAACTCAAATCTATATTGTTACAGGTATACATACATGGCAGTTTTAGGACAAAACAAGTAAGAGTGAGATTGCACTTCTAGGAGGTTTTGCTCAAATTTTCAAAAATCGTCATGGAACTTGGTTCTTATGACTCAAGTAAGTAGTCTCTTCTATACTTATATGTCTTTTTAAACTAGTGAAATGTAATGTCATTAATTTATTCCCGCCCCTCTCCAAATTTTTGAAGTCCAAAATATTAAACCTTTTCTGAAATGACTTGTTGCCCTAAATAATCATTTCCTACTTTCACACCCAACCAAAATCGATTCTTTCTTGAAAAACAAAATTAACCTTGTCTAAAAAAGAATCCTTCTCTCCAATATATCATAAGCATGGGCGCAGCTACATTATCACAAGGGTGGTCAATTGACCACCCTTAGTCGAAAAATTACACTACGTATATAGGTAAAATATTAGATTTTAAAGGTATATGACATATATTGAACACTCTTTGTCGGAGAATTTTTTTCACTTCTTTCAAGCTTGAACACCCTTGGATAAATTTCTGGTTTCGCCACTGATCATAACTATAACGGTGTTGGAGAGATGACGATGTATTTTTATATAGCAGTCGGTAGACGACACTAGTTGCAAATGACAAGTTATATGCATCTTTAAGTGATAAATTTGTGGACAAGGAGTACAAAAGAATAAAGCTATCATTTACAGTTAAAATAATTTGGTAAAGAGAAAATCAGAATAGCATCTAACAGGATTTCCACTTAAAACAAAACAGAGTATCGAACCTACATAGGTACTACCACTTATAACAAGAAACTTTGGGCAAAAGAGAATACATGTCACATATTTAGCCCAACAAACCATTCTATATTATCACTTTCTTAGTTAATATCATTGAGATGCAAAATAATACTACTATTCTTTATTTTAGAAGTTTGTCCTATGGTCTTTTCATCTACTCACACAACCTTCTCAAAATTGGAATAAGAGGTGAAAAGACTCCAAGCTTCTTGTTGTTTAATCCTAAACCCCACCCACTCCCCCTGCATACCCAGGAATCGAAATAAGATATGCATAAATACCCAGCAATTTCACCAAAACTAGAGCACTGAAAACCGAACATTCAAGAATAACATAAAAAAAAATTGTTGATCTTATTGCCATGGCATCAAATTCATTCAAGTTATCCCTCATTTTACTTCTAACCATATTCATTAATTCAGAAGCTGAACTAGGCCAACTTAAAGAAACAAGAATGACACTCTATTTTCAAGATTGGTCTGGTGGGCCAAATGCCACCGTGCTTCAAATAACAGATCACCAAAATGGTCCTCTTAGTTTTGCTAAGTTTGGTTCTGTTTTCGTTACTGATGATCCAATAACAGAAGCATTGGATAAGAACTCGGCTGAAATTGCTAGAGCTCAAGGTATATATGTTACCTCTGCATTGGATGGAACTATTTCTCATGTGCTAATATCAATCATCTTCACCAATGAAGGGTATAAAGGCAGCACTTTGGAAATACAAGGCGCTAGTCCTCAGTTTGAGAGAGTAAGAGAAGTGGCTGTGGTTGGTGGTACTGGAAAATTTAGACTTGCTCGTGGATATGCAACTTTTGAGACTATTCACTTCGATTTGGCTGTTCATTACGTCGTTATTCAGTGTAATGTTACAGTTTTTCATTATTGATTTACGACATAATAATGATAATAGTCCATCAGAACAGAGTGAAATTCTTGTAATGTTTAGAGTTCAAGTTTGGTTCCAAATTGATTTATGTATGTGTAAAGGCTACCACATGAAAAATATTTTGCGGTCTTTTATGAGAATAACAATCTTTTGGTCCAATGTCTGTTATATATAGCATCTGAAGAATCTATCAAAAACTCGATCTGTGAGTGTACTTCCTTAGACGCAAAGGAATAAGTAGCATAAGCTTCTTAGCTTTTTTCTTAATATGAGGATGATACATTGGAAATTATAGAAAACACAATGCATACAAAAGCCAGTAATACAAACTCATTAATTTGTTTAAATAGCTGTAGCTTAACAACTTTAACGACTAGAACATCTTGGTACTGCAGTTGTGTAATTACGAGATTTATCATCGGCCATTGCCGCCGCTACCACTGCCAGATCCACTTCCTACCCCCACACCTTTTCCAGCTCCAGCACCAGCACCAACACCAACTCCTATGCCAATCCCAATCCCAACTCCAAATCCTCCGCCATGTCCGCCTCCTAATCCTCCACCATGTCCGCCACCTAATCCTCCACCTCCACCAGCTCCTCCTCCTAATCCTCCACCTGCTCCACCACCTACACCTCCACCCGCACCAAAACCACCACCATGACCTGATCCTCCTCCTACTCCACCTCCACCACCACCTCCAAATCCACCTCCACCTCCTACTCCTCCAGCGGCACCACCTCCAACTCCACCACCTGCTCCAAATCCACCACCATGACCTGAGCCTCCTCCAAGACCACCTCCTCCACCACCACCACCGCCTCCTCCACCACCACCTCCTCCTGCAGCTCCTCCTCCAACACCGCCACCTACACCACCTCCAGCTCCAAATCCTCCTCCATGTCCGGAACCACCTCCTATACCTCCACCACCACCACTACCTCCACCTCCACCAGCTCCACCACCTAGTCCTCCTCCTGCACCACCTCCTACACCTCCTCCGGCTCCAAATCCACCACCATGGCCTGACCCTCCACCAACACCTCCTCCTCCACCACCACCGAAGCCACCACCTCCTCCAACACCGCCTCCGGTGCCAGCACCACCACCAACACCACCACCAGCTCCAAACCCTCCTCCACTACCTGCTCCACCACCAACTCCTCCACCTCCACCACCACCTAATCCTCCTCCTCCTCCTCCACCTAGTCCACCTCCACCTCCAGCTCCTCCTCCAAGACCTCCTCCAGCTCCTCCGCCAAGACCTCCACCAGCTCCTCCTCCACCCCCTAACCCTCCTCCTCCACCTAGTCCACCACCGCCTCCAGCTCCTCCACCAGCTCCGCCTCCAAACCCTCCACCTGCACCTCTACCACCACCAAAACCTGGACCACCACGTCCACCGCGTCCTCCCCATCCCCCACGTCCGCCATATCCCCCACGTCCACCGCGTCCGCCATATCCCCCACAACCTCTCCTACCATATCCACAACCATTATCATTACCCCACCTCGACTCTTCAAGCTTGTCATCACCTAAAGTGATGGCACTCAATTCCAAGAAAATGCTCAAGAAAAGAAGTAACCCGATAACCCACTTTTGAGAAGAAGAACCCATGGCTGTATATGATCACAAAGGTTCTCAGATCAGACTACTTGCGCTCTTCCTCACTCAGAGTTTCTGAATATATATTTATAGGCTTAGTTACTCGATCTAAGTTGACAAAATATGGATAGTATTATTAGTCACTCGTCAGCTGAAGACATTAATGTCAACAATGTGCAAAGCTGCATGCATGGTTTATTCGACGCGTTTGAACCGTTGGGGAAGTGGCGGGAACATTAAATGACCCAATAGAATTAGTCAAAAGGCTATAATCCATATATCTACCTTCTATAATTATTGTTACTCTTTGGATCGAAACTTCGTCAACGCTGATCCAACACTACCGACACAGACCAATAATATTATTGCTATTGTGTAATGGCATGGCAAATGGGCCATTCTCTTTACTGTACATCTCTTCCTTGCATGGAAAATTTTGTTATCATCCTTTTCTGTATGTGATGGTTGTAAATATATTTAGAGGAGACTAACATCGAATCTTGTTGTTTTTTTCCAGCCCTAGGTAATGTAAAATTTAGGTGTTCAATAGCGTCAATTTAGTTTGAATATTAAACAAGCGTCGATGTTTCAGTAGATTTAAATGGAAGTAAGTAAAAGTGGAAATAAAGCTGACCAGTTGAAAAAGTTGCATAGTATAATTTTTTATATAAAGAGGTCCTACATAGTTTTGACAATAAGAGATAACGAGAATTTATTGGGTAGGGTTGAGAATTGATTTCCTTTACGAGAAAATGGACCTAATTTAAGATATTTTATAAGAAAGTTAGATCTTGTGGTCGCGGTCCATAAGACCGTAACAAGCTTTTGCTAATATCGGGTCAGTTTTGGCTTTGTTACGAGAGTGCTATGCTCAGATCAGACCTCTTTCACATCCATACGGTATCATTTATCTCCCAATTATGGATTATATTTTTCTTGTACTAAAATCTTTAGTTCATTATCCATCCAATGGTGTCGATCGCTTAATTAAGTAATTAATGAGGTGGAGGAGAACCATGAAGTTTCGGGTTTAAATTTTGGCGGAGGCCAATAATATTGAGTAATTTCTTCTCATCATCGAAACTTAGGGACATGGTCACTTGATATATATCTATGTTGGTGGGAATTAACAAATACTAATAGAATCTTTGAGATGCGCACAAGCGAATCCGGAAAGATTAACTCGATCTAATAGATGTAAGAGCTAAGTGAAACGTAAACAGCTGACACAACTAAGTCTTGTTTCGGATAGTTAATTTGGAACAAAAAATTATCTCTGAGTTTTACTTAATAGAACTGATCTAATTATATTAAGTTTTATATATTCAATCATATAATTAGAGTTAATGCCACTCTTTATATATGTATCATTGTATGTACCTCCATACTTTATGTCTCTAGCTACAAAAAGAAACCAATACTCCTTAGATAAAGTTCGAAAATTCATTGAAACCAGTGAAAATTACATGTGTTAAATAAGAGAACTAACATATGTTACTTCGAAATGCGGCTCGTACAGACATCTGATATTAAAAGGCACCAATTCACACTACTAGAAATCAGGCTATTTCCGTCCGAAAATTTTCCGACCGAAATCGGTCTGAAATTTTCCGACCGAATTCGGTTGGAAATAAGAGTAGTTGGTCGCAAAAGTCAACAAAATTTGGGGACAGCAAAAAAAAAAATATTTCCAACCGATTTTGGTCGGAAATTGGTCAAACATTAGTCAATACTGTTCGAAAAATAATTACTTTTCAAAATTTACCAAATTTCCGACCGAAAACGGTCGGAAACTGGTCAAATATTTGGTCAACATTTTACCTAATTTGAAAAATAATTATTTATTATAATTTTTTCGGATTTCCGACCGATTTTGATTGGAAATATATCAAATATTTATACAATGTTCAAAAATAACGTTTGAATAAAAAAAATTCCAACTTTCCGACCAATTGCGGTCGGAAATTTATACATTTAATTATATATTTAATTAAACAACTGAAATAAATTATAACTAAATATTTCCGACCGATTTCGGGCGAAAAGCGCTTTTAAATTTATTAATATTCGTGTGTATGTGAGTAAATACTAAAAGATTTTAAATAAATAATATTTAATATTTACTTCATATATTATACACACACTTAGTATA
>MDKH01119974.1:0-28099 GCA_005239495.1 Nicotiana undulata | reverse complement strand
AGTAGAGGGATGATCCTTGGTGTAGGAATTGTGTGATATGGTTTCACGATGTGTATCAGGCTTCTAGCATGATGTGGTAATGGCAAGAGTAATGACATGATATTCCTCTCGTGTGAGTCTTCTCTATTTTATGAATTGAGCTCTAAGGATGTTGTTATTGAGTGCACGAGTTTCACAAGTTTTGGCTCTGGATGGTATTGATGCTGAGCAAGCAAATGGTTGCTGGTTTCTACGTGCTTCTTTCATCATCGGCACCATATGAAGGTGTTAAAGCAAGGCTTTGTTTGATAAGAGGTTATTTACCGGTGTTAGGTTGTTATGAGCAGAAATTAGGATTAGGAGTCATCGCTATGAGTGTTGAGTCATGCGGTATATTATGTGATTTCATCTTGTGTGGCGGATATGGCTTGATACAGCGTGTTCAGACTATTTCAGCATATAGTTGCGGGATTAGAACTTGTAAATCATTTCAGAAGTGGAAATTTAGTTCTAAGGTTTATGGGTCAGGGTCGGACTTCGAAATTTCAACTGTGTTGTGCTATTAGACCTATATGGGGTAAGGTGACATGTAATCACCTCGAAATCTGTGCATGGTAGGTTACACATTAATTCTGGTGGTGCTTGGAAACACTCTAGGAACGTTCGAGGACAAACGTGTGTTTTATTGGGGGAGAATGTAACAACCCGGCCGGTCGTTCCGTAGAATTTGTATTATATTTACTTTTATTGACTTGTCATAGGTTGCGTTATACTGTTATTGATGTGTAAGATTTGGTAGGCTTGAAATTGAAGCGATTATAATGAGAATTTAGCCACTTAATCTTTAAAAATAGCCTTAAAGTGGGAAAAGTCAATTGAGAGTTGACTTATTGGTGAACGACCTCGGAATATGGATTTTATGGCTCGGATAGCTTAGTAAGGTGATTTGGGACTTAGGGGTGTGTTCATAATAATTTTGTGATGTCCGGTGTAGTATTAGGCTTGAATTGGCGAAAGTTAGTTTTTGGCGATTTCCGGTGGGCAGTGGAAAATAAGCTATCGGGGTCAGAATGGAATTTCGACAATTGGAACAGGTTCGTAATGTCATTTTGGATGTGTCTACAAAATTTCTGGTCAATCAGAGTTGTTTTGGATAGTTTCCGCATCGTTGGTGGATTTTAGAAATATCAAAGTTCTTAGGCTTGAATCCGGTGAGATTTTGGTGTTTTGATGTTAGTTTTCGTGTTCCGAGGGTGCAACTATGTTTGGATGATTACATATGACGTGCTAGTATGTTTGGTTGGGGTCCCGAGGGGCTAGGGATGATTTGGAATGGTTAACGGGGAGTTTGGAGGACTTGAACTAATGTTGTTTTGCTGGTGTGATGTTGCAGAAAAACTATGCTTCGCATTCGCGGGTGGGGTCCTGCGTTCGCGAAGGGTTAGCTGGGAGGCTGCAGGTTTGTTCTTCGCATTCGCAGAGAGACGGGTGTGAACGCGTAGGTCTAGGGAGAGGAAGCTCTACGTTCGAGGTTGAATGAATGCGTTCGCGAAAAAGATTGGGGACCCCAAGGATTTTGGCCTTCGCGATCGCGAAGGGGCGGCCGTGTTCGCGGAAGGTGGACCAGGTTGTGCATCGCGAATGCGACCTTGCTGGTGCGTTCACATAGGGTAATGGAGGCCTGGATACTGTTTTGCTTCGCGAATACGGGGAGGGGGCCGTGTTCGCAATGAACAAATAACTGGGCAAATATAAATTAAACCTTCTGGGACCCTAACATATTTTTACACCATTGTTGTACGGAAGAGAGCTTTTGAGGCGAGTTTTCAAGAGGAAAATCATTTTTCTTCATAGAGGTAAGTATATTGATCATTAAAACTCGTTTATGGGTGATTATAGACCCTAATCTCAACAATTAATTCATGAAAATCAGTAGAAAAAGGGGGTTTAGGGCTTGAGATTATGAGACCTTTAAGGGTCGATTTGAGAGGTCAAACGGACTCCGAATTTGATGTTCTTTATATGTACGGACTGGTGAGATGATGAAGAACAACTTTTTATAAAAACATCTGAGTTTTGGGATGCGGGACCGAGGGTCGGGTTTTGACTAATTTCGGATTTTTGGGCTAAATTTGATATCTTTCGATTGGAATTCGTTCCTTAAGCATATATTGATGAGAAAAATCTGAACTTGGTAGATTTTGAACCTTCGGAGGTTGATTCGAGAGGCAAGCGCATTGCGGAATAGTTCCGGGCTAGTTTTGAGGTAAGTAATGTCTTTAAATCCTGTCCTGAGGGTATGAAACCCCGGACTATGCACCCTTTCACGGGTTTTGAAATGAAAAGCTTGGAACTTTGGAAATATCTTTCGTATTTAGGCAACTATTGAGTTTCTAAACCGACTTTTAAGCCTATGCTTAATTAGTATTATTATTATGATATAATTTGGGATGTAAGCCGTGTTTGGGGCCTAGTGCCGACTTGTTTACCCCTTGGGGGTTGTGTTTACTATATTTTCCTCACTGATATGATATGATTTTATACTCAGTCTTTTCCTGATAAATGGTTTTGACACTCAGAGTATTTTGATACTGTATATTGGAATATGAAACACTATTTTGGGTTGAGAACCCGGTATCTTATGGCCTAAGGGAAAATTGAGAGTGTATGGATAAGTGAGGCTTTCAGAACTATATTGTGAGGAGGCTTTCAGGCCTTATGAGAGAGGTGAGGAGGCTTTCAGGCCTTATGTTGTTGTAGTGCTTGGGTTGTAGGAGCCCTTCCTGAGTCTGTACACACCCCTAGTGAGCGCAGGTACCTATTGAGTGATGATGATTGCCCGCGGGGCTGATACTGAGTGATGATTGATACTGAGTGATCGAGAGAATGCCTGAGGGGCAACTGTTACAAGAAATGATTTTGGCCCGAGGGGCAGATTTATGATGATTTTACTACGTTTTCGAACTATGATTTACTTCGGTTTCAAACTGGTTTTACTGAGAATTTTACTGAGATATACTGATCTTGCACTTGTTTTCAAGGGATTTCTGGAAACTGATTTCGAACTCATTATTTGATGAATACTACTTGGTGACTTGGTGTTTTACGGATTTTGTGGAATTGTGTATCTGTACTGTGTGTTTTATAATTCTCAGACTGTGATTTATTTTCATTACTACTGAGTTGGTATACTCATAAAGACTCCATGTGACTCTGTGCAAAGATTCAGGTGACGGTCTGGAGCAGTAATTGTCCTTGATTATAGTTGCAGATTCACGGGATTTCGAGGTAGCTTTTCAACGTCCACAGCTTCTCCACTCCCCTTCCTTATTAAGTTTTTAGCAGTTGATTCATAGAAATACTATAGTTTTAGTAGAGTTAGATTTATCTATTCTTAGATGCTCATGACTATTGACTCCAGTTCTTGGGAGGTTTGTTTAGACTATTATTGGGACGCTAAGACAAAAATTCATTATTCTATGTTTGGTTGCATGCTTATTATTAAATTGTGAACTCTTATAATTGAACAAGTGTGTAGTAAGGTCATGGTTGGCTAGCCTAGTTCCACAATAGGCGCCATCATGGCCTGTTAGGATTGGGGGTCGCGACAAGTTGGTATCAGAGCTCTAGGTTACATAGGACTCAACGGTCATGAGCATGTTCAGTGGAGTCTTGCGGATCGGTACGGAAACGTCTGTACTTATCTTCGAGAGGCTGTAGAACCCTTAGGAAACCTTCCACATTCTTGAATTCTTATCGTGCGAATCCATTTATTCAACCAAAAGCGTAACTCCTTGAATTCCTTTCATGTATTCGAATGCGCACGCGAGCGCTTGGTATCAGTTGTGCGTCGTTGGGTTATGACTTCCATGGGTGAGATGTGATTGTTAGCATGTTGATAATGGGACAGTCAGAAGGACTTGAGGCCAGATTTTGTCTGTGGCTTGAGTGTTGATATTTCATTTGTGTGAGCACATGTGTTGGGGGACTTATATGTCCGTTTGTGTCCTTATTGATAGAACCTTGTGAGGTGACTACGTGGTGAGTGTGATTGATATTTAGATGTGCTCAGATTGTGACAAGAATGGAGTAACGGGGGATGTAACAAGAATCATTGAGTAATTGACTTAGTCTTAAGTTAGAATATGGCCTCGATTTGGGAGTGTAGTGAAGGACCTCTCATGTTGTTTAGATGTGGAGTGAAGCGGCTCCTTCGGTCGTGTTCTGAGTTCCTATGATGTCTTTTGAGCTGACCAATGCTCCAGTAGCATTCATGTATTTGATTAGCGGTGTATTCAGGCAGTGATTGCACTTCTTTGTTATTGTATTTATTGATGGCATTCTGTCGTACTCTCGTAGCCAGGGATAACATACTCGGCATTTGATGATGGTATTACAATGATATATGGAGGAGAAGCTTTGTTCGAAGTTCTCCAAGTGTGAATTTTGGCTCAGTTCAGTAGCAGTCTTGGGACACATTGTGTCCAGCGAAGGTATCCATGTGGTCATACGAGTGTGAGTAGAGCTTCTAGAAGCTCAAAAAATTCCTTGACCACAACCCCAGTGTTAGTATTGCCATCAACTTCAGGTTCTTATACCGCTAAATGGTATGTCTTGAGGGCAGGCAGTGATTGTGTTCTAATGTAAGAAGGTATAGTAATTGCGTGATGGCTATGAATTTCAGAAGTGTATAGGGAGATAACATTTTGAGATTAAGCAGGCATGGGTATTTCCTGCGAGTTGTCTTGAGGTGTGTGACCCTTATGTTTATCTGTAGCAAGTTCTTTTCTACCAGTAGATAATGTATGTTGTAATTTGAGTTTAGCTCGCTTGTGGGAATTTACATGATCATTACAATGGTGAATGCGAGATTTGCATACGATTTGAGGGTTAGATGGTTTGGGTCATATGAGCTTATGAAGGATCTAGTTGAATCTCACCAAAGTATGGTGGCAGTGATAGTGTACGAGCATTGTGAGTTACTGTTTGTCTTGGTCGTTGGCTTTGAGCCAAGTGGGGGAGTTTGCTAATGATAAGTGTATTACATGATTATGTGTTGTATTGGTTTTGGTTCGAGGTATGTTGGTGAATCAGTTATGACCTACAGAAGTGGAGTCTAGGAATGATCCGAGTGATGGAAATTTCGTCGATCCAAGTTGTAATGTACTTTACGGATTGTGTAATTCATTGAATGATGGAGTTTCACCGGTAAGGGTAGAGCGTGCAATGTATGAGTATGCTTGTTGCTTCAAAAGGGTGGATTACTCTCCTAGTATGTAGATTGCAAGCGGGGTCAGGCCGTTCTGTTCACTTGGTTAGTGTAATTGAAATTGCGTAGAGTAAATGACCTTCGAGAATGGTTCAGACAGATTAAAGGTTATATGTAGCTATCGAGGATCTTCAAGGTGTGAGAAGGTCTAGAACTGAGATTTACGGGGAAGGTGTCAAGGCTTGTGGTGTATTTGCATTATCATTGATTCTATCCATCAGTATCAGGAAAATGAAGGTAATGACTTTAAATTCGCAGGAAGTCTCTTTAGGGTAAGTATTTCTAATGTGGTGCATTTAGGGATAATTGAGAGAGTATTCAGCGGCTTATGGGCCTTAGACGGTATATTTTTATGCTCGGGTTTCGTGCGGTGAGTCAGGATTGAGAATTGCGGTATTATGGCAAGAAGAAGTATCAATTCGAAGGTAAGTCAGAAGGAACTTGGATAAATAGGACAACTTGGTAGTACGTCGGATCGGCATGATAAGGGATATGGTTAGTTCTTTGGGTGTTTATAAGGTAATGAGTTGTTATAGGTGTTTCTTAGCAATTCTCTTGGGATTTGGTGGCATGCGTAGCTTGGTTGAGTTAGAAGGATTCAGTCCTAACAGGTTGGTGTTGTACAAATGTGATTTGGGAGTTCTTGATGATTTCTACCACGGTTGGAGATGTATATTTCTACTGGCGTGAGGGCCATGTGATGTATAGTAATTTTGCTTCTAAATAGGATCAATGGAAAGTTCTTGGCTACTTGGGTACGTAGTTGTTTGTGTCTAGGAAGGGAGCATGAAGTTCTCATATTTATCATAGGATTGCATGACGTATGCGGTATTTTGTGTATCGTGGAGAGTGGCATACGTGAGGTCACGATTCAGTTCTGGAAGGAAGGTCAGAACTGGCAGTTTCAGATGATTATGTAAAGGATACCACTATTGGGTGGCTGGATGAGTGTATACATTCATAAAGGACAATGTGTTTAAGGCAATGTGTTTGAGTAAGGGTGCATCATTTGTGTTACGACGTTCTCTTGTTGGATCGACTGCCGATATTCAAGTTTGTTGGTGGCACAGAAGAATTATAGGATTATCCCCGTGGAATGATTAAGTATTAGAGACATGTTATATATTTGAGTGGTGGATTTGGGATCAGATATAGTAATTGGTGCGCCTCGTGTATTTTTTATACTGGGAGTTTCCACGAACATTGTAGTTGTGAACTACGAGGATGCGAGCAAAGCTAGTCAGGTGTTAGTATATGTCATGATTCTGTCGTTATGAACGTTCGGAAAGTTATCCACCTGTTGTGGGTGACCAGAGTTGACTTAGAGTTATTGGTAGGCCATTATGAGTGTTTCAGGATTGAGACGTGTTGGTTATGTTCTTTCTGGTTCGGGTGGCATAGTATCGTCTGATTTCCCGTGGTTATGGCAATGCACTTTGAGTAATTGATGTCAAATTGTGCATGGTTATGTATTTTGATCAGGGTGGCTTGGAGTATTTTATGTGGTTCAGCGGTTGGATGGGATCACGCTTTATAGCAGAGTTAAGTAGAGGGATGATCCTTGGTGTAGGAATTGTGTGATATGGTTTCACGATGTGTATCAGGCTTTTAGCATGATGTGGTAATGACAAGAGTAATGACAGGATAGTCCTCTCGTGTGAGTCTTCTCTATTTTATGAATTGAGCTCTTAGCATGTTGTTATTGAGTGCACGAGTTGCACAAGCTATGGCTCTGGATGGTATTGATGCTGAGCGGGCGAATGGTTGCTGGTTTCTACGTGCTTCTTTCATCATCGGAACCATATGAAGGAATTAAAGCAAGGTTTTGTTTGATAAGAGGTTATTTACCGGTGTTGGGTTGTTATGAGCAGCAATTGGGATTAGGAGTCATCGCTATAAGGGTTGAGTCATGCGATATATTATGTGATTTCATCTTGTGTTGGGATATGGCTTGATACAGCGTGTTCAGACTATTTCAGCTTATTGTTGTGGGATTAGAACTTGTAAATTATTTCAGAAGTGGAAATTTAGTTCTAAGGTTTATGGGTCAGGATCGGACTTCGAAATTTCAACTGTGTTGTGCTATTAGACCAATATGGGGTAAGGTGACATGGAATCACCTCTGAATATGTGCATGGTAGGTTACACAGCAATTCTGGTGGTGTTTGGAACAACTCTAGGAAAGTTCGAGGACGAACGTATGTTTAAGTGGGGGAGAATGTAACGACCCGGCCGGTCGTTCCATATAATTTGTATTATAATTACTGTTATTGACTTGTCATAGGTTGGGTTATACTGTTATTGATGTGTTAGAGTTGGTAGGCTTGAAATTGAAGCGATTATAATGAGAATTTAGCCACTTAGTCTTTAAAAATAGCCTTAAAGTGGAAAAAAGTAAATCGAGAGTTGACTTATTGGTGAACGACCTCGGAATACGGATTTTATGGCTCGAATAGATTCGTTAGGTGATTTGGGACTTATGGGTGTGTTTAGAAATGGAATTTCGACAATTGGAACAGATTCGTAATGTCATTTTGGATGTGTTTGAAAATTTCTGGTCAATCGGAGTTGTTTTGGATAGTATCGGCATCGTTGGTGGATTTTAGAAATATCAAAGTTTGTAGGCTTGAATTCGGTGAGATTTTGGTGTTTTGAAGTTAGTTTTAGTGTTCCGAGGGTAAAACTATGTTTGGATGATTACATGTGACGTGCTAGTATGTTTGGTTGGGGTCCCGAGGGGCTCGGGATGGTTTGGAGTGGTTAACAGGGAGTTTGAAGCACTTGAACTAATGTTTTTTTGCTGGTGTGATGTTGCAGAAAAACTATGCTTCGCGTTCGCTGGTGGGGTCCGACATTCGCGAAGGATTAGCTGAGGAGGCTGTAGGTTTGTTCTTCGCGTTCGCAGAGATACGGGTGCGAACGCGTAGGTCTAGGGAGACGAAGCTCTGCGTTCGAGGTTGAATGAATGTGTTCGCGAAGAAGATTGGGGACTCTAGGGATTTTGGCCTTCGCGATCGCGAAGGGGAGACCGTGTTCGCGGAAGGTGGATCAGGTTGTGCATCGCAAATGCAACCCAGTTGGTGCGTTCGCGTAGGGTAATGGAGGCCAGGAGACTATTGTGCTTCGCGAACACGGGGAGGGAACCGCGTTCGCAATGAACAAATAACTAGGCAAATATAAATTAAACCTTTCGCGACCCTAACATATTTTTACACCATTGTTGTACGGACCAGAGCTTTTGAGGCGAGTTTTCAAGAGGAAAATCAGTGTTCTTCATAGAGGTAAGTATATTGATCATTAAAACTCGTTTATGGGTGATATAAACCCTAATCTCAGCAATTAATTCATGAAAATCAGTAGAAAAATGGGGTTTAGGGCTTGAGATTATGAGACCTTTAAGGGGTCAAACAGACTCCGAATTTGATGTTCTTTATATGTATGGGCTCGTGAGATGATGAAGAACAACTTTGTATAAAACTTACTGAGTTTCAGGACAGGGGCACGGGGGTCGGGTTTTGACCAATTTCTGGTTTTTGAGCTAAATTTGATATCTTTCGATTGGAATTCGTTCCTTAAGTATATATTGATGAGAAAAATCTGAATTTGGTAGATTTGGAACCTTCGGAGGTTGATTCGAGAGGCAAGCGCATTGCAGAATAGTTCCGGGCTAGTTTTAAGGTAAGTAATGTTTTTAAATCCTGTCCTGGGGGTATGAAACCCCGGACTATGCACCCTTTCACGGGTTTTGAAATGAAAAGGTTGGAACTTTGGAAATATCTTCCGTATTTAGGCAACTATTGAGTTGCTAAACCGACTTTTAAGCCTATGCTTAATTAGTATTATTATATTATGATATGATATGGGTTGTTTACCCCTTGGGGGTTGTGTTTACTATATTTTCCTCACTGATATGCTATTCTGATAAATTGTTTTGACACTCAGTATTTTGATACTGTTTATTGGAAAATGAAACATTGTTTTGGGTCGAGAACCCGCTATGTTATAGCCTAAGGGAAAATTGAGAGTGTTTGACTGAGTGAGGCTTTCAGGCCTATATTGTGAGGAGGCTTTTAGGTCTTATGAGAGAGGTGAGGAGGCTTTCAGGCCTTATGAGTGTGATGACCCAAAAGGTCATCCTAAGTAAATTTAGCGAAATCTGTGTTTCGAGGCCCCGAAAGCTTCTGTTAATCTCATCTCGATATGTGTGCGCAGCGCGAGCGTGTAGTCGGGAAGCTTTTATGTGGAAATTTGATAAAAATTTAATTTTTTTAATAATTAAATGAATAAAGTTGACTTTGGTCAATATTTTTGGTAAACGGACTCGGACCCGTGATTTGACGGTCCCGGAGGGTCCGTAGGAAAACATGGGACTCGGGCGTATGCCCGGAATCGAGTTCCGAGGTCCCAAGCCCGAGAAATGAATTCTTAAAGAAAATTATTTTTTGAAAATAATAAAGATTTTTGAATACGAAGTTTGATGTGAAAACCGTGTTACCGGGCCCGTATTATGGTTCCGAAGCCCGAAACAGGTTCGATATATGTTATGTGACTTATCTGTGAAATTTGGAGTAAAACGGACTTGAAATGACATGATTTGGATCAAAATTGGAATAATTAAGCTTTATGAAATGTTAAGGAAATTCTGTGAGTTTTGAGGTTTAATTCCTTATTTTTGATGATATTTTGGTGATTTAAAAGCTTGAATAAGTCCGTAGGATGTTTTGGGAATCGTGTGTGTTTTTGGTTTTGAGCCCCGAGGGCTCGGGTGAGTTTCGGGTAGCTAACGGGGTGTTAAAGTGTCAAATATCTGGTGTTTTGGCTCATTTTCTGGTGTCTGGTGTTTTCTTCTCTGCGATCGCCGCCTTTGATCCGCGATCGCATAGGCTTAGGTGAAGGGGTGGCTGGGTTGCACTATGCGATCGCAACTTAACCTTCACGATCGCATAGTAGGTCAGTGGAGTCAGGTGGGGCAGGGTAGTATAACTCTGCGATCACATAGTGTTGTCCGCGATCGCACCCCCTTGTTCCGCGATCGCATAGTAGTAAGAACCTCAAGCTCTGCGATCGCAGCCCCTCTTCCGTGATCGCAGAGAACAAAAACGTCCAGTTATAATTAAGTCCAAAAGCAGAATATGCATTACGGGGCTTTGATATTTTCAGCATTCTCATTCTTCTCCAGCCTCCATTGACGACCCCCAAGCTAGAATCTCTCCATAACCACTTGGGTAAGTGATTTTAACTCCTATTTCTTCCACTTTTCTTCCATAATCACTAGGATCTAGGCCTAAAATCCTAAAATGAAAGTAGAAAATAGGGGTTTTGGATAGAGTTAGGTTATTGGAAAATTTGGGTAATTCAACCCCAATTTGGGGTCGGATTTCAAAACAAATAATATATTCTAACTCGTGGGAGTATGGGTGATCGGGTTATGGTCCGAGCCTCGTGTTTGGACCAAGTGGGTCGGGGTTGAATTTTGGTATTTTTTGAAGAACGCTTGGAAATGGGTAACTAGACTATGAGTTGGATTTATTGAGTCCTTATTGATATACTTGAGTTAATTATGTCTAGATAATATCGTTACGGAGTTGAATTCCAAAGGAAAGGCAGTATTAGAGGGTTAATTGCTATATTTTGGACCCGAGGTAAGTGTCTTGCCTAACTTTGGTGAGGGAATAGGTATTGTATGATATGTGCTAAGTGTTTATCATGTTCAATGCATAGGTAAGGTGACGAGTACTTATGCATTGTGTGTAAAGCATGCCCGTGAGTTTATTTTTGATAAAAATCTTGTTTTTACTTCCATGTTCGTTATATTATGAACTTGTCTCTACTTCGAAGCCGTTATTGTTGGAAATATTGGTTAATGAACCTATGATGTATTGGTTTGATTCAAAACCCAACTGTTAAGGATATATTTGAAATGATTGGTTATAGCTGAGGCCCTTGCCGGGCACTTGTTGTGAAATTGATTGATGTTTTCCCCTTGCCGGGTGATATTGAACTGTATTTCCACTATGATGTATTCCTTACCATTATATATGTCATTGTTTGGTGAGGAAGAGTGTAAGGTACGAAGGGTGATGTCGTGCCATGATATTTGATTACATTGCATAGCGAGAGAGAGAAAGTAAAGCACGAAGGGTGATGCCGTGCCATGATTACATTTATTTAAAAGAACGAAGGTTAATGTCGTGCCATGATTTACATTGATTAAAAGCACGAAGGTTAATGACGTGCCATGATTCACATTGATTACATCATATTTTGCATATTAAGGACGAGAGTAAAATCACGAAGGGTGATGCCGTGCCATTATTGCTTTTCTGGCATTTATATTTATTTCATTAAACTTTGTGTTAAATTGCCTTTCTTGTTTACTCCTAAATGTCCATTTAACTGCTTCATCTCACTTGTTTCCCCTTTTCTGCTCCCGTATCCCATACTTGTTTGTTTATTTCTTGCCTTGTCTTTTTTTTCCTATTATCTGCTGTAGAATAGGACAGGTTATCGTTATTGTCAAGTCTAGCCTCGTCACTACTTCGGCCGAGGTTAGGCTCGGCACTTACTCAGTACATGGGGTCGGTTGTACTAATGCTACACTGCACTTCTTAATGTTGTGCAAACTCCGCATCCGGACCCAGTGGACCGCATTGAGGGAGTCACCTTCAGTCCACCCAGAGCTTCAAGGTATACCTGCTGGCATTCGTGGACCTTGGTGTCTCTCCTGCCTTTGGATTCCTTATTGTCTTATCTTTTCCCCTAGTTTCAAGACAATGATGTATTTCTTTCCAGACTCTGTATTTAGCACTCTGTTTAGACAGTTCGTGAGTTGTGACACCCCAGTTTTGGGCTTATGCGACGTTATGTATTTTACTATTTCACTTTGCATTTTTGAATTTTTATTACATTTCCGCTGTTAAAATTCTAAAGTGTTTCGTTATTTCTGTTAAGATTTTTAAAGGTATTTTCTTTACTACTGTCAAATTGGGTTGCAAAAGTTAGATTACTTGTGCACGTTGGCTTGTCTAGCGGGTTCAACGTTAGACGCAGTCACGGCCTGAAGGGTGGGATTTCGGGTCGTGACAAGTTGGTATCAGAGCTATAGGTTGCTTAGGTCTCACAACTCACAGAAAATTTGGTAGAGTCTGAGGGATCGGTACGGAGACGTCTGTATTTATCCCCTATAGGCTGCAAAGTTAGGATAACTCCACATTTCTTCATTCTCTATCGTTCGATTTATATTTTGAGTACTGATTGAGTTTCTATTCTATTCTCTCGCAGATGGCGAGGACGCGTGCTTCCCTTGGTTCCTCTCAGCAGCCCGACACTCCTGCTACAGCTCCTACGAGGGGCAGGGATTGTGGCAGAGGCCGTAGAGGTCGAGGTCGGGGCCGGGCTAAGCCTAGAGCATCAGCCCCAGTGGAGGATCCTCAAGTTGAGTACGAGGAGTAGATTCCAATTCGAGCAGTTCCGACGGGACCAACTTATGTCCCAGAGGGGTTCATAGCTACCCCCGTGCTTCAGGATGCTCTTGTTCGCCTGGTCGGACTCATGGAGAGTGTAGTACAGGCAGGACTCCTTCCTACTGCGCCAGCCGTCTCTTAGGCTGGGGGAGGTACCCAGACTCCTGCCACTCGCACGCCAGAGCAGCTATCTCAGAAGTTTCAGACTCCGGCTCCTCAGCCAGCCGGATTAGTTTAGCCTGGTATAGCAGCACCGGTAGCTGAGGGAGCAGCTATGTCAGCGGATGCGTTGTGGAGACTAGACAGGTTTACCAAGTTATTTACTGCTACATTTACCAACGCTCCATCAAAGGACCCACAAGACTATTTGGACACCTGTCACGAGGTTCTTCGGAACATGGGGATAGTGGAGTCAAACAGAGTTGATTTTTCTACATTTCGGCTGTCTGGTGCAGCCAAGACTTGGTGGAGGGATTACTGCTTAGCCAGACCAGTTGGGTCTGCACCACTGACTTGGGCTCAGTTCACAGAGGTAGTTTTTGGGAAATTCCTTCCCATCACTCAGAGAGAGGGTCTACGGAGGTAGTTTGAGCGTCTCCAACAGGGATCCATGTCAGCCACCCAGTATGAGACTAGATTCATCGCCTTATCCCGACATGCCTTGATGATACTACCCACTGATCGGTAGAGGGTCCGGCGGTTTATTGAGGGTTTGTCTAAGCCTATACGACTCCAGATGGCCAGAGGGTCGAGTGCCAACATTTCATTCCAGGATGCAGCCGATATAGCCAGAAAGATCGAGATGATTATGTCTCAGGGGAGTGGTCAGGGGGCTGACAAGAGGCCCCGTCATTTTGGAAGATTCAGTGGAGCCTCATATGGAGGTAGAGATTCTTTTGGCCGAGGTCATCCCCCCAGGCCCTATCAGTCAGCACTTCAGGTATCTCCTCGTGCACCGCCAGCACCTATTAGCGCACAGCCGCTCTAGAGCTTTCAGGGAGGTTATCAGGGTTGTCAGGGCCAGTTTCCGAGTCCTCAGCCACAGCAGTAGAGATCTTGTTATATTTGTGGTATGCCGGGGCACATTTCCCGATATTGCCCCCGAGCTTCGAGTGGTCCCCAGTATCAGGGTTCCCATGCCTTTGTTCCCGCAGTAGGTACACCCTTACCTCCTCCGCAAGCTAAGGGTGGTGGCTGTGGTGCCAGAGGTGGGGGTCATGTTCATAGAGGTGGAGCACAGGCCACGAGGGGTAGAGGCCAGGTTGCAGCAGGTAGACCCAGGGATGTTCAGATTGGAGGGGCTCCACCCCGTTTTTATGCTATTCCTGCCAGACCCGAGTATGAGGCCTCCGATGCGGTCATCACAAGTACGATTTCAGTCTGCAGCCGAGATGCTTCAATATTATTTGATCCGGGTTCTACTTTCTCCTATGTGTCTTCATATTTTGCCCCCTATTTGAGCATGCCTCGTAATTCTTTGAGTACTTCTGTGTATGTGTCTACCCCGGTGGGTGATTCTATTGTGGTAGATCGAGTCTACCATTCTTGCTTAGTTGTTATTGGGAGTTTGGAGACCCGAGTAGATTTATTGCTTCTTGATATGGTAGACTTTGATGTGATATTGGGTATGGCTGGATATCCCCCTATCATGTTATCTTGGATTGTCATGCCAAGACAGTGACCTTAGCCTTGCCAGGAGTACCTCGTTTAGAGTGGAGAGGGAATCCTAGTCATTCTTCTGGTAGGGTTATTTCTTATATGAAGGCTCGGCGCATGGTCGAGAAGGGTTGTTTGGCCTATTTGGCCTATGTTCGTGATTCTAGTGCTAAGGTTCCTTCTATAGAGTATGTGCCCGTGGTTCGTGAGTTTCCATAGGTATTCCCTGCTGACATGCCGGGTATGCCACCCGACAGGGATATTGACTTTTGTATTGAGTTAGCTGAGGGCACTCAGCCCATTTCTATTCCCCCGTATCGTATGGCCCTGCCAGAGCTGAAGGAATTAAAGGAACAATTACATGATTTGTTTGATAAAGGATTCATCAGGCCTAGTGTTTCTCCTTGGGGTGCTACAGTATTGTTCGTGAAGAAGAAAGATGCCTCAATAAGGATGTGTATTGACTACCGGCAATTGAATAAGGTTACTATCAAGAACAAGTATCCTTTGCCAAAGATTGATGACTTATTTGATTAGCTTCAGGGTGATACGGTATTCTCTAAGATAGACTTGAGATCCGGTTATCATCAGCTGAGGATCAGGGCGTCTGATGTGCCTAAGACGACTTTTCGCACTCGTTATTAGCATTATGAGTTTTTGGTCATGTCGTTTGGGTTGATGAATGCCCCCGCTGCTTTTATGGAGTTGAGGAATCGGGTATTCAGGCCTTATTTGGACTCATTTGTGATCGTGTTTATAGATGATATCTTGATATATTCTCGTAGTCGAGAGGAGCATGAGCAGCATCTTCGGATTGTTCTCCAGACTCTGGGGGATAGGCAGTTGTATGCCAAGTTTTCTAAGTGTGAGTTCTGGTTGAGTTCTCTGGCATTCTTGGGCCACGTTGTATCGGTAGAGGGCATTCATGAGGATCCGAAGAAAGTTTCAGCAATTAGAGATTGGCCTAGGCCCACTTCAGCCACAGAGATTCAGAGTTTCTTGGGCCTCGCAGGCTATTATCGTCAGTTCGTGCAGGGGTTTTCATCTATAGCATCCCCGATGACCAAGTTGACGCAGAAGAGTGTTCAGTTCAGATGGTCTGAGGAGTGTGAGGCGAGATTTTAGAAGCTCAAGATAGCATTGACCACAGCACCAGTGTTGGTATTGCCCACAGGTTCAGCTTCGTACACCGTATATTGCGATGCTTCGCGGGTTGGGCTTGGTGCGGTATTGATGCAGGATGGCAAGGTCATAGCCTATGCATCTTGTCAGTTGAAGATCCACGAGAAGAATTATCAAGTTCATGACTTGGAGCTTGCAGCTATTGTTCATGCCTTGAAGATTTAGAGGCACTACTTGTATGGGGTACCGTGTGAGGTATTCACTGATTACAAGAGTTTGCAATACTTGTTTAAGCAAAAGGAGTTGAATATGAAGCAGAGGAGGAGGTTAGAGTTGCTGAAGTATTATGATATTACTATTCTCTATCATCCGGGAAAGGCCAATGTGGTGGCCGATTGTTTGAGCCGGAAGTCAGTCAGTATGGGTAGTTTGGCCTATTTATCAGTTGGAGAGCGACCTTTGTCTTTGGATGTTCAGGCGTTAGCCAATCGATTTATTAGATTGGAGTTTTCTGAGGGTTGCAGTATTTTGGCCCATACCGTTGCTCGTTCTTCATTGTATGATCGTATTCGTGCCAGGCAGTATGATGATCGTCATTTTTTTGCTCTTAGAGATGCGGTTCGACACGGACGTGCCAAGCAGGTCACAGTTGATGCTGAGGGAGTTTTGAGATTGCAGGGTCGTATATGTGTTTCTAATGTGGATGACATTCGTGAGTTGATATTGCAGAAGGCCCACAGTTCCCGGTATTCCATTCATCTGGGCGCCGCAAAGATGTGCCAGGACTTGCGGCGGCATTATTGGCGGCGTAGGATGAAGAAGGATATTGTAGCTTGTGTAGCTCGGTGCTTGAATTTTCAGCAGGTTAAGTATGAGCACCAGAGACCCGGTGGTTTGATGCAGCATATTCAGCTTCCCGAGTGGAAGTAGGAGCATATCACGATGGATTTTGTAGTTGGGCTTCCACGGACTTAGAGGATGGTTGATGCAGTATGGGTTGTTGTGGATAGGCTGACCAAGTCAGCACATTTCATTCCTGTGTCAGTTTCGTACTCAGCGGAGAAGTTGGCAAAGATCTACATGAGAGAGATTGTCAGATTGCATGGCGTGCCCCTATCCATTATATCAGACCGAGGTACCCAGTTTACCTCCCATTTCTGGAGAGTATTTCAGCGAGAGTTGGGCACACAGATGAAGTTGAGCACATCATTTCATCCTTAGATGGACGGACAGTCTGAGCTTACTATTCAGATTTTAGAGGATATGTTGCGAGCTGGTGTTATTGATTTTGGTGGTTCATGGGATCAGTTCTTGCCTTTAGCAGAGTTTTCCAGCAACAACAGTTATCAGTCAAGCATTCAGATGGCTCCGTATGAGGCGTTGTAAGGTAGACGATGTCGGTCTCCAGTTGGATAGTTCAAGCCGGGAGAGGCTAGATTGTTGGGTTCTGAGTTAGTCCAGGATGCCTTGGATAAGGTGAAGATTATTCAGGATAGGCTTCGTACATCTCAGTCCAGGCAAAAGAGTTATGGAGATCGTAGAGTTCGAGATTTGGCTTTCATGGTAGGAGACCAGGTGTTCCTTCGAGTGTCGCCTATGAAGGGCGTGATGAGATTCGGAAAGAAGGGCAAGTTGAGCCCTAGGTATATTGGTCCATTTGAGATTCTGGACAAGGTAGGACAGGTGGCCTACAGACTTTCCTTGCCACCGCATTTATCAGCCGTGCATCCAGTGTTTCACCTATCTATGCTCCGGAGGTACATTGCAGATCCTTCTCATGTTCTTGACTTCAGCGGTGTCCCTTTGGAAAAGTATTTGACTTATGAGGAGGAGCCAGTAGCTATATTAGATAGGCAGGTTCTCTAGTTGAGGTCGAAGAGTTATCCTTCGGTTTGTGTTCAGTGGAGAGATCAGTCAGTCGAGGCAGCTACTTAAGAGTCCGAGTCCGATATGAGGAGTCATTATCCCCATCTTTTCTCAGACTCAGGTACATTTCTATGTGCGTTCGAGGACGAATGTTTGTTTTAGAGGTGGAGATTATGGTGACCCAAAAGGTCATCCTAAGTAAATTTAGCGAAATCTGTGTTTCGAGGCCTCAAAAGCCTCCGTTAATCTCATCTCGATATGCGTGCGCAGCCCGGGCGTGTAGCCGGTAAGCTTTTATGTGGAAATTTGATAAAAATGGAATTTTTGTAATAATTAAAGGAATAAAGTTGACTTTGGTCAACATTTTTGGTAAACGGACCCGTGATTTGACGGTCCCAGAGAGTCCGTAGAAAAACATGGGACTCGGGCGTATGCCCGGAATAAATGATTAAAGAAAATTGTTTTCTGAAAATAATAACGATCTTTGAAAACGAAGTTTGATGTGCAAACCGTGTTACCGGGCTCGTATTATGGTTCCGCAACTCGAAACAGGTTCGATATACGTTATGTGACATATCTGTGAAATTTGGTGTAAAACGGACTTGAAATGACGCGATACGGATCACAATTGGAATAATTAAGCTTTATGAAATTTTAAGGAAATTCTGTGAGTTTTGAGGTTTAATTCCTTGTTTTTGATGATATTTTGGTGATTTAAAAGCTTGAATAAGTCCGTAGGATGTTTTGGGAATCGTGTGTGTTTTTGGTTTCGAACCCCGAGGGCTCGGGTGAGTTTCGGGTAGCTAACAGGGTGTTCAAGTGTCAAAAATCTGGTGTTTTGGCTCATTTTCTGGTGTCTGGTGTTTCTTCTCTGCGATCGCAGCCTTTGATCCGCGATCGCACAGGCTTAGGTGAAGGGGTGGTTGGGTTGCACTATGCAATCGCAGCTCAACCTTCGCGATCGCATAGTAGGTCAGTGGAGTCAGGTGGGACTGGGTAGTATAACTCTACGATCGCATAGTGTTGTCCGCTATCGCAGACGTATGGTCAGTTTCCTTCCGCGATTGCACCTCCTTGTTCCACGATCGCATAGTACTAAGAACCTCAAGCTCTGCGATCACAGCCCCTCTTCTGCGATCGCAGAGAACAAAAACGTCCAGTTATAATTAAGTCCAAAAGAAGAATATGCATTACGGAGCTTAGATATTTTCAGCATTCTCCTTCTTCTCCAACCTCCATTGACGACCCCCAAGATAGAATCCCTCCATAACCACTTGGGTAAGTGATCTTAACCCCTATTCTTCCACTTTTCTTCCATAATCACTAGGATCTACGCCTAAAATCCTAAAATCAAAGTAGAAAATAGGGGTTTTGGGTAGAGTTAGGTTTTTGGGAATTTTGGGCAATTCAACCCCAATTTGGGGTCGGATTTCAAAATAAATTATATATTCTAACTCGTGGGAGTATGGGTGATCGGGTTTTAGTCCAAGCCTCGTGTTTGGACCAAGTGGGCCCGGGGTCGAATTTTGGTATTTTTGGAAGAATGCTTGAAAATGGGTAACTAGACTATGAGTTGGATTTATTGAGTCCTTATGGATATACTTGAGTTAATTATGTCTAGATAATATCGTTCCGGAGTTGAATTCCAAAGGAAATACGGTGTTAGAGGGTTGATTGCTATATTTTGGACCCGAGGTAAGTGTCTTGCCTAACTTTGGTAAGGTAATAGGTATTGTATGCTATGTGCTAAGTGCTTATCATGTTCAATGCATAGGTAAGGTGACGAGTACCTATGCATTGTGTGTCAAGCATGCCCGTGAGTCTAATTTTGATAAAATCTTGTTATTACTTCCATGTTCGTTATATTATGAACTTGTCTCTACTTGGAAGCCGTTATTGTTGGAAATATTGGTTGATGAACCTATGATGTATTGCTTTGATTGAAAACACAACTGTTAAGGATATATTTGAAATGATTGGTTATAGCTGAGACCTTTGCCGGGCACTTGTTGTGAAATTGATTGATGTTTTCCCCTTGCCGGGTGATATTGAACTGTATTTCCACTATGTTGTATTCCTTACCATTATATCTGTCATTGTTTGGTGAGGAAGAGTGTAAGGCACGAAGGGTGATGTCGTGCCATGATATTTTATTACATTGCATAGTGAGAGAGAGAAAGTAAAGCACGAAGGGTGATGCCGTCCCATGATTACATTGATTTAAAAGCACGAGGGTTAATGATGTGCCATGATTTACATTGATTAAAAGCACGAAGGTTAATGGCGTGCCATGATTCACATTGATTACATCATATTTTGCATAGTAAGGACGAGAGTAAAAGCATGAAGGGTGATGTTGTGCCATTATTGCTTTTCTTGCATTTATATTTATTTCATTAACATTTGTGTTAAATTGCCTTTCTTGTTTACTCCTATATGTCCATTTAACTGCTTCATCTCACTTGTTCCCCCTTTTTTGCTCCCGTATCCCTTACTTGTTTGTTTATTTCTTGCCTTGTCTTTTTTTTCCTGTTATCTGTTGTAGAATAGGACAGGTTATCGTTATTGTCAAGTCTAGCCTCGTCACTACTTCGGCCAAGGTTAGGCTCGGCACTTACTCAGTACAAGGGATCGGTTGTACTAATGCTACACTGCACTTCTTAATGTTGTGCAGACCCCGCATCCGGACCCAGTGGACCGCATTGAGGGAGTCACCTGCCTTTGGATTCCTTATTGTCTTATCTTTTCCCCTAGTTTCAAGACAATGATGTATTTCTTTTCAGACTCTGTATTTAGCACTCTGTTTAGACAGTTCGTGAGTTGTGACACCCCTGTTTTGGGCTTATGCGACGTTATGTATTTTACTACTTCACTTTGCATTTTCGAATTTCTATTACATTTCCGCTGTTAAAATTCTAAAGTGTTTCGTTATTTCTGTTAAGATTTTTAAAGGTATTTTCTTTACTACTCTCGAATTGGGTTGCAAAAGTTAGATTACTTGTGCACGTTGGCTTGTCTAGTGGGTTCAACTTTAAACGCAGTCACGGCCTGAAGGGTGGGATTTCGGGTCGTGACAATGAGAGAGGTGAGGAGGCTTTCAGGCCTTATGTTGTTATAGCGCTTGGGTTGTAGGAGCCCCTCCGGAGTCTGTACACACCCCCAGTGAGCGAAGGTACCTATTGAGTGATGATGATTGCCTGCGGGGCTGATACTGAGTGATGATTGATACTGAGTGATTGAGAGAATGCCTGAGGGGAACTGTTACAAGAAATGATTTTGGCCTGAGGGCAGATTTATGATTATTTTACTAAGTTTTCGAACTATGATTTACTTCGGTTTCAAACTGGTTTTACTGAGAATTTTACTAAGATATACTGATATTGCACTTTTTTCAAGGGATTTCTGGAAACTGATTTCGAACTTATTATTTGATGAATACTACATGGTGGCTTGGTTTTTTACTGGTCTTGTGGAATTGTGTATCTGTACTGTGTGTTTTATAATTCTCAGACTGTGATTTATTTTCATTACTACTGAGTTGGAGTACTCATAAAGACTCCATGTGCCTCTGTGCAAAGATTCAGGTGACGGTCTGGAGCAGTAATTGTCCTTGATTATAGTTGCAGATTCACGGGATTTCGAGGTAGCTTTTCAACGTCCACAGCTTCTCCACTCCCCTTCCTTATTAAGTTTTTAGCACTTGATTCAGAGAAATATATTATAGTTTTAGTAGAGTTAGATTTATCTATTCTTAGATGCTCATGACTATTGACTCCAGTTCTCGGGAGGTTTGTTTAGACTATTATTGGGATGCTAAGACAAAAATTCATTATTCTATGTTTGGTTGCATGCTTATTATTAAATTGTGAACTCTTATAATTGAAAAAGTGCGTAATAAGGTGATGGTTGTCTAGCCTAGTTCCACGATAGGCGCCATCACGGCCTGTTAGGATTTGCGGTCGTGACAGTATCAACTAACCTCAAGAAAATTAAAGTTGTGCAGTGTCGCACCCTGTTTTCTCGCAAAAGCGGGTTTCGAAATTTTACAACTCCTTTGAATGAGGAGATAGAGTGTTACAAGAAGAAGAGTCGCCACCTAACGATTCTTAAGGTGTGTTAAGGCACCTATTATGCAGATAACTCTGTTTGACTAGTCAACGCCACCAAAGATCGGGTAAGGGCTCAAATTACCTCAAATAGAAGGTCTTAGGCACTCTTCGAGATCCACAACTATAGGTCCCGAATGAAAATTAAACTATGTGGATTATAATTAGGCAAGATGATCAAATAGACAAAGAGAGTAAAAGGGTCAAAGAGTTTTATTATGACACAAGGAGAATTGATACAAATCTACAAGGGTATAACTATAACAGTCTATATTAGATTACTAAGTGTATAAAGAGAAGGGGGATGGGGTCCTAAGTTTTTTCGCCTAAAGGATCACCCCGTGCAACATAAATAATGCTCCGCTACTTCTTTAAGTTAGGGAGTTGCTCATATTATTCAGTGGGCACATAATATTATCTCCTGCTAACCAATTACTATATTAGAGTTGTTTACCTAAAGGTGCTCTAATTTAATTCTAAGTCGTACCTTATGCGTGCACTACCCGTCCCATGCCTATGGTCCAGGAGGCATTGAATCTCTAATTGGGTGGTTCTAGACTTTACTTAGGCTGCTCAAAATAATAAAACTAAGCGACATTGAAAACAAATAGGACTTCACGTTAGGACATTTAAAGGCTCAAGTTAACCTCCACAATTAGAAAACAAATGCACGCAAACAAAATTCTATGTTAGTCATTAGACAGTTTAAGAATTGAGGCAAATTGAAGTCATTAAGATCTATAGACATGGTTTCTATATGATCTGATTTCAAATGTACATGCATTTTCAGATGCAAGGTGCCACATTAAACCTATAGACATGATTTCTAAACTACTACACAGTTTAAGAGTATCTGGTACTACTATGTTGTTTATTGAGATTACATATTATAAGTTATTAAAACTTATAGACATGATCTCTAAGTGATTTACGCAATAGGGGAAGTGAAACCCATTGGAAATACTCAAAATTAATTGTGTTTCATTCTATTGGCATGCTTTCTAAGCGAGTAGCAGTATTTTATAGCCAGGTTCTAATAGTTGGCAGTTGCAAACTGGTTCTGTAACACTTCATCCCTATAGGCATGTTTTCTAGGCGAGCGATAGATATAACAGTAGCTGATGAATCAATTAATAACCTAGAGACATGATATCTAGACGAGGACCAACAGAGCATAAGCTAGTACAATCCTATAGGCATGGTATCTAATGAACATGCTGCAGTTATGCAAATTGAAGGATGGTTATTGGCATTTGTTTCCTATAGGCATGTTGTCTAGTGACACATAGCAGTAGACATGGGAATACATCAAGTACTTAAGATTATGTTTTGCTGGTAAACAAGTTAACTGAGTGTGTGATTTCCGTAATGGCATGATTTATGCTAGTGTACATGGAAATTTTAATAGCATATAAGGCATATCGGATAAAATAACAAGTAAATCATACGAACCCTATAGGCATGTTTTCAACCCTTTCATGAAAACATTAGAATATACATGTTTCCCCAATTTCACTAACACCCAATTGTTTATTACAAAATAATTATAGACCAGATGAATATAAGTATATTTATTACACAAGGAACAATAGTAGGTGTAATGACCCGGTCGGTCGTTCCGAGAGTTATAGCCATGTTCCCTAATTTCTGCTTCTTTATGTGTTGTTCAGCTGTGTTGAGTTGTATCGAGTTGGTAGGTTTGGGTCCGGAGTAGTTTTGGACTGAAACGAGACACTTAGTCTCTTAGTTAAAAAGTCAAGTTAGAAAAGCCAACCAGAAGTTGACTTATGAGTAAGCAAACTCGAATTTGGGATTTTATGATTCAGTTAGTTTCGTTGGGTGATTTTAAACTTAGGAGTGTGTCCGAAATGTAATTTGGAGGTCTGTGGTAGAGCTAGGCTTGAATGGCAAAAGTTGAAAATTTGGCGATTTTGGTCAGCAGTGGAAAATTATGTATCAGGGTCGGAATGGAATTTCGGAAGTTGGAGTAGGCTCGTAGTGTCATTTGTGACGTGTGTGCAAAATTTGAGGTCATTCAGACGTGGTTCGATAGGTTTCGGCTTCGTTGGCGAATCTTGGAAGTTTAGAAGTTCTTAAGCTTGAATCCGAGGTTGGTTAGGTGTTTTGGGTGTTCCGAAGGTTTGACTAAGTTCGGGTAATGATATATGAGTTGGTGGAATTATTGGTTGAGGTCCCTAGGGCCTCGTGTGTGTTTTAGATGGTTAGCGGATTGGTTTTTGGAATAGGTGAATATCAGAAACTGCTAGTGTGAATTTTCTGTTGTTTCCGCACCTGCGGATGGGGAGCCACAGGTGCGGTGGTCGCAGATGCAAATTTGGCCAACTGGGCGTTGAGCGCAGGTGCGGAGTAGATGTCACACCCACGAGCCCGCATGTGCGAAGGGGGAACCGCAGATGCGGAAGTGGGCGATTAAGTGAAAGTCATAGGCGCGGCTCTGGGATCGCAGTTGCGTGTCCGCAGATGCAAGGAAATGGTCCGCAGGTGCGAAACCCCAAGGTAGAAACTATATAAGCCACACTTCGCGAATTTTTTCCCTTTCTCCACCATTGATGGCCGGTTTTTGAGCTTTGGATAGTGAGATTCAAGGGAGAAACAAGAGATATCAGTGAGGTAAGTTACTTGGGTTTTATTACGTGTGTTTATAATGATTTCCCACTATTTAGTCATGAAATTGGTAGGAATTTAGGATGAAGTGAGGGAGTTAGGCTTGAGTTTTGGAGAGTTTGAGGTGAGGATTTGAGGGACCAAACGGAGTTGGAATTTGATGAATTTTATATGGTTAGATTCAGGAGTAAACGAGCTTTCTCGTTCTGCAATTTTTGACGGGCTTCGAGATGTTGGCTCGGGGGGCGAGTTTTAGCCTATGTAGGATTTTTGGCCTATTTTTGTAGTTTTTATTGTGGAATTCGTTTCTTTAGCCTATGTTAATGGTATTATTATGATTATGGATAGATTCGAAGCCTTTGGATACCGAATCGAGGGATGAGGGCATCCCAGAGTAGGATTTTACGCTGGTAAGGTAAGTAACAGTTTAACTGTGGCTTTGAGGGTAAAAACCCAGAGAATTTGATATCATGTGATTGTTTGGAGGTGATACCCAAGCTAGGTGACGGGCATGTGGTTGTACGTCGCGAGGGATTGAGACTTGGTCCGTTCTGTGAGGCTATGAGGCCTAAATAGCCATTATCTGTGTTTATGTATCTTGCTGATACGGTGTGATACTTGATTTGGGTTGTGTTTCCTTATTTGTTGAGAATTGTGAGGCTAGAGAGGTACATGACTGAGTGAGGCCGAGAGCCTGTTGTGAGATATTTGATTATAGCACGTGAGGTGTTCGTGCGGATCTAGATTGTACTGTAGCACATGAGTTGTCCGTGAAACACGTTAGTTGTCTGTGCGGATACATATTTGATATAATAGAACGTGAGTTGTCTGTGCAGCAGGTGAGTTGTTCGTTCTTAGCGCTTGGGTTGTAGGATACCCTCCGGAGTCTGTACACTCCTAGTGAGCGCATGTACCTATTGAGTGTGTGCATTGAGGGCTGAGTGATGGAGTGACATTGCTGTCAGGTTTCATTTACTTTTGTTGGTGCTGCATTTACCTGCTAATTGCCTTGTAGCATTTGCTGATTTATGGAATTTACCAGCTTACTCATGTTTATTCTTAATTGTGAAAAGAAATAATTGGATTGTTCTGCTTAGCTCGTCACTAATACTCAGTTCCTTAGTTATTTCAGTTACTACTGAGTCGGTTGTACTCATACTACACTCTGCACTTTATGTGCAGATCTAGGTGAGTTAGAGCGCAGCGATCGTTGAGTTCAGGCCGGCTATCTTTGGAGACTGCAAGGTAGCTGCTAGCGTCCGCAGTACCTTTTACTCCTTTTATCATCCATTTCTTCTTTTGGGTTGTATTGATAGTTAGACAGTTTATATATCTTAGTTCATAGGATTAGACGCTCATGCCTTAGTGACACCCCGATGTTTGGGGCTCATTTCCGTATTTTCTCTATTGATATTTAGAGTTGGTTTAGTTTATGAGAAATTCAAATATTGGAAATGTTTTTGATAGATTCTTATAATTAATTTGGTAGTAATATTTTTGGGGAAAATAAACTTGCCTTGTATCACGATAGGCACCATCACGACCTGGGTTGGATTTGGGTTGTGACAGTAGGCCTAACAATAGGTCCAAAGAAAATACCCAGTATTGCTTGGGCCTTCAACAAAACTCAATCTTCGCAAATAGCATGCCCAGATCCAAATAGGAGACTATGCTCATCAACACAACCCAAAAGTCATGGAGGAACTCAAGCCAAACCAAACAGTCACAAATTGACCATATGACCCAAATATTGAACTACATAGAAATCACTTAAACCCAGTTTGTAGATTAGCCAAATAATGTGAGGAACAAAAGCTAAATGTCAGAGACAGCTCAAGTTCCAGCAGCAAAGAGAGTGATCAAAGAATCCCAAATCCTAGTGTGTCAGAGTTCACAAAGGTCTCAAATGGACCCCGAGCAGTGCTCACACTAGGGAGGTATATAGAGAGAGTTTTGGTGGTCTTGGATTTCAGTCGGCCAAGAGTGATAGATTCACAATGGTGTAGGTAACAAATGAGAGTGAGAGAACAGTGATCAAGTGATAGAATTTAAAGATATGTACTTATATTTTAGAAGCAAACATAGCAGGGGTGATTAAAAAAAGAACATACAAGCAAAGAGAATCAACAAAACTCAAAGGACAGGTTGATATCACAAGTTCAAACACTTATGCATATTGGGCAGAAAACATTTTGAAAGAAGCATGGAAATCAGGTTTTCAGAGATTACACGATTAACATACCACAATGCCAAACGAGTCTAAAGTACATCACTAACTTAAATGATTTAAAGCATCGGGGTCCAAATTATGTTGAATATCCATCACAACACCAGAAAGCAGACATGGCAACTTATATCAATAAGACAATACAATATCAAATATTATAAGGAAACACAAGTTAAGATAGCTACTCTAAAGGTCCCAGCTAATCACCAGGGATACATGATTAAGTAAACCAAAGACAAAATGAGTGACAAGAGATTAGGACACATTATAGATACGAGTCAGTCATTACAGGAACCCAAAACAAAGTAGGGAAGCAAACTCATGCCAAACAGCAAATGTAAGCATTCATGTACCACACATTAGGCTAAACGAACTTAAGAGAGTCCAAATTATTCAAGTTAAGCATAAACATGTCTCAGAACTAACAGCTTTAGGTAAAATCAAATTCTAAAGAAGTTCACATCACAAAACAAGTTCAATGCCAACAAGGTTGCACATAGAGATGGTCGAGAAACACATTAGGTCACGAAATTTCAGAGGTGTGAGTATTCGAGACATGAACATAAGAGAATAAAATTACCAAAGTTGAAGAACTTACCAGTTATTAGTTGATAAATAGACAAAGAAGAAAGAACAAACTCCATATTATTTTGAATGTAAACAAAGAGAAACAGAACCTAGGATCTTAGTGCGCCAGGGTTCCCAAGGGCTTCAAATGAACCCCGGGCAGTGCTAGCACCAAGAAAAGTTGAAAATCAAATTTTGGTGGCCTTGGCTTTCAGCCGGCCAAGAGCCAAAGTATAGAACAAGAGATTGACAGAATAGTCGAGTGACAACCTTTAGTTTTTTTAGTGAATCTCGTGATTAAAAGCATGTTTCAAAGGGGAACGGGGAGGGATTTATATAATAGTAAATATCAACACGTAAAATAAGGAAAAAATGTAGATTAAACACAAATAAGGAAAATATGGCATGCGAAAAAAACAATTAGAATTAGTTTTAGGGTAAATCCAAGAAACCCTAGTTTAGACGAGGAACAAAAATGGAAAACATCATACTGAATCGAAGCCATGGGGTATGATAATTGATGTGCCGGAGAATTTCGGCACATTTAATACCATAGTGCTTAAATTATGGCTCGTTTCAAGAGCATTTACTCTTATTAATTATAGAATTTTGGTATTTTGCAGTACACAAGGTGTAAACACTCAAGACCATGCAAAAGAGAGTTAAAGAAGAGAAAAGAGGAGGAAGATGGCCGAATGCGATCGCATATGCAACATGTGAATCGCATTTCGAGCCTAGAGATCGCATACCGCAACAGAAAGTTGAGTCAAATTTAAGGAGTGAAATGCGGTCAAATGTGCGACCGCATATCTCAAATGCGAACCGCATTTAAATCGCATCACCATCTGATGCCTGAAGCTACACTGCAAATGCGACGCACGAATGCGATCGCACATCACTAATGCGGACCGCATCTCTCAAATGCGATGAACCTCTGGGACCTAGGGTTTTGATATGCGATGAAGAAAGTGAAACATCTCTGTTATGCGACAGGAATGCGATCGCATCTATGCCCGACATGGGTGTTTTTGTCCGCTTTTCACCCGAATTTTGGCCCACTATAAAAGGATTTATCTTGGCATATCTTTGGAGATATCTTCAGTCTTGTAAATATATTTTGAGTAGAGAAGAACAAGGATTGATTTGTGGGTTTGCACACACACACTTTGGATTTGTAGATTTTGACATTGTGGTGAAGTTTTCTTTACCCATTTGTGTT
>ML265755.1:276-17700 GCA_005239495.1 Nicotiana undulata | reverse complement strand
AACCTCACAATCACTCGGCACGGAATGTCCCCTCGTGCGTATATAATAACACTCGGCACGGAACGTCCCCTCGTGTGAAAAATAATAAAACAAAGCAACAATATAATGTGAAAGTCAACATTAAGAAGTCTCAAGTGCATGGAAATGCTCAATAAAATTCTATTGTCCCGGCAAGGAGAAATCATCAATTACAAACTCAACAAATGCCCGACAAGGGTCTCAGCTATAACCAACCTCGCATCAGAAATACAATTTCACAGTGTAAGCCTCAACTGAAACAAATAACTCAATAACTCCCCACGTCATGAAACAACATCAAGGTATCACTACTAATTCACCAATTACTCATAGTACGGGGAATATTAAGAACACAGTAAGTTTCATCACAATTGACTCACGGGCATGCTTGACCGCAACATATAGGCACTCGTCACCACGCCTATACGTTGGACATGAGTTACACATAGCAAATAAGACTCTATACCTAATCCCTCAAGCTGAGGTTAGGCCAAACACTTACCTCGGCTCCAAAAATGCAAGTCAAGCCTCAATCACAACCTTCCCTCTCGAATCCAACTCCGAATCGGTAATATCTAGACATAATGGATTTATTAACATCAATAAGTACTCAATAAACCAATTCCCAAGCCTAATTATACATTTCCTACTATTCTTCCAAGAATACTAAAATTCGACCCCGGGCCCACACGTTCAGATTTTTGAAAATTCATGAAGGAATCAATTACCCGGAGTCTAAGGATCGAAGTTATGTGATTTATACAAGAACTCATGGCCTAACGTGGAAAGTCACAAGATCCTCAAGAACCCTAATATTTCTACCTAATTCTATGATTTTTAGATGATTTAGTAGTGAATTTAACTAGGAATTACTATTAAAACTAGAAGTTTATGGGGTTTAACTTACCTCTTACAGTGGGTGGTCGTGGGAGGTGCTGCCCAAACTTGGATGCTCTCTAATGGAGGTGGATGGTGGAAAAAAATGAAGAAAACCCGAAATTTTGGACATTTAAGAGGGGCTGCCAACAGGGGTTTACGCACCTGCGACCTTAGGACCGCAGGTGCAGTCTCGCGCCTGCGAGAAATTGATCTCCCCTGCGGAAAAGGGCCAGGGACCCTGGGCTCGCACCTGCGGAGTTGGGCCCCGCACCAGCAGTCCCGCTCCTGCGGAGTTTGGATCGCCCCTGCGGAAGAGGTCGCACCTGCGAAGGCCTGGACCGCGGGTGCGGTCCCGCACCTGCGGTCACACCAGCTGTTGTGCATCAATAGTGATTTTTGCTGGTTTTTGGCCTAGTGCGGGATTCGGGAGGCACCTGGGCCCACCCGAGCCCCCCGTCCAAATATACCAACAAGTCTCAAATCATTAAACTGACTTGCTCGAGCACACGGAACACTCAACACAATGCTAAAACTCAAACTCACCCTCCAAAACCCCTGAATTCAAAACTTAAGAACTTTGAAATTCTAGAATTCTATAACGATGCGCTGAACCGACCCATACAACTCGTAACGACTTCAAATTTTGCAGACAAGTCATAAATAACGTAGCGGAACTATTCCCGAACTTGGTATTTCATTCGGACCTCGGTAGCATAAAATCACATTTCTAACCAAATTTTAAATTTTATGAACATCCTCAAAACTTTACTAACTCTAAATCTCTCATTTTGATCTGAAACCCGTCAAATCAAGTCTGTTTTACACCAAATTTCACAGATAGGACAAATAACATATAATAAACCTGTTCCGGGCTCTGGAACCGTAATACGGACCCGGTAACACGGCTTTCACATAATTACTCATTTTCAAAATTCTTTATTGTTTCCAGAAAATAATTTTCTTTAAAAATTCATTTCTCGGGCTTGGGACCTCGGAATTCGATTCCGGGCATACGCCCAAGTCCCATATTTTCCTACGGACCCTCCGGGACCATCACATAACGGGTCCGGATCCGTTTACCAAAAATGTTGACCAAAATCAACTCTATTCAATTATTCAATTAAAAAATCCCATCTTTATCAAATTTTCACATGGAAGCTTCCCGGCTACCTGCCCGGGCTGCGCACGCATATTGAGGTGAGATTAACGGAGGCTTTCGGGGCCTAGGAATGCAGATTTAGCTGGAATTACTTAGGATGACATTTTGGGTCATCACACCTGTACCTTTTAACACTTAGAACGACATGCTAGACAAAATGACAACCCTTTTTAATAACTCTGGTAACTATTGTACATTAACCCACACCTAGGCAAGCCTTAGGTAATCAACTTTTTGTAAAATTGGGAACTGTCTTTTGTGTTTATGCTTAATGGTTAACATGCTTTAAAAATTAGTAGGCAAACTAATAGGGCCCTGCTTCTGAAATTATAAACCAAATCTGCATATCTCCTGTGTTCTGATACTCATCTAGACATCATGTTTTAGGATCCTGGCTTAATAATACTGCCCTTATGTGTGCTTGAGTCGTGCTGTTTATGTGCACTATCTGTGGAGGTAAACCCGAGCCTCTAATTTCTTCTTTATGCTTTATTTGATGAAGTCCAATTTGTTTTCTCTTGTCGCCTTAGTATTTTCTCCTTTAAACCTTAGGGGGTCTGTCTAGAACTACCTATAGGTAGAGGTTCTAAATTCCTCCGAGACCATTAAGAAGGGACGGGTAACAACACGCAATAGAGGTCGTTAATAAAAACTCGCTTAAATAACTTCTAAGGGGTGGGAAAGGGAGACACAGATATGATGACCGGTACGCTAATGCCACGTGTAGCCCCTCTTCTTAGGAGTGATTACCGAGCATTGTACCGATGTGATCCTATAGGATAAACAACTTAGGACCCCCTCCCCCCCTTATTCCTTATGTATATAGGCATAGGTTATAAATCTTTAGACTTCAATCTTTTTAAAACTTTAGCACATATGTGTGCTTATACTGCAAATCTTTTCAAAACACTTTACTTGTTAAACTCTAATTGCTTATTTGCTATTTGTCTAAATTCACAAAGTTGTTTGGCCGGGAACCACAGTTGTGTACTTTGAGGGGTGCCTAACACCTTCCTCTCGAAGTAATTTCAAGCCCTTACCCAATCTCCGATTAACTAATCTGTGTTGTAATGACCCTTAATAGGTTCCCTAACACACCTTAACTCGTTAGGTGGCTACTCTTCAATTCCTTATATACCCTTTTCCCAAAAGGAAACGAGTTGTCCCAATAATGTCAAAAACCTTGAACGATCCGAAAGGATAAGGAAAGAGGGGGCGCGACAATTCTTTGAGTGCTCATGTCTATATCCATGCCTGTGGTAGATTCTATTATTGTAGATCATGTTTATTGCTCGTGTCTGGTTTCTATTAGGAGCCGTGAGACTAGTGTAGATCTTCTAGTTCTTGAATAGGTGGACTTTGATGTTATTTTGGGCATGGATTAGTTGTCACCTTATCACACTATATTGGACTGTCACGCCAAGACGGTGACCTTAGCCATGTCGAGTTGCATCGATTAAAGTGGAATGAGACTCTCGGTGATTCTACTAGCAAGGTTATTTCTTATGTGAAGGCTCGGCATATGGCCGAGAAGGGATGTTTAGCATATTTGGACTATATCCGTGATCCTAGTGCAGAGGTTCCTTCCATGGATTCAATACTAGTTGTCCGCAAGTTTCTAGAGATATTTTGTACTGACACACTTGGGATTCCACCAAACAAAGATATCGACTTTTGTATTGACTTGGATCCAGGCACTCAGCTCATTTCTATTCAACCATACCGTATGGCCCGAGCTGAGTGGAAGGAACTGAAGTAGCAGTTGCAAGTTTTTCTGTATAAGGGATTCATTTGACCTAGTATCTTGCCTTGGGGTGCGCTAGTGTTGTTTGTGAAGAAGAAGGATGGTTCAATGAGGATGTGTATAGATTATCGACAGTTGAACAAAGTCACTATCAAGAACAAGCATTTGTTGCCAAGGGTTGATGACTTATTTGATCAACTTCAGGATACCAAGGTATTTTCGGAGATTGATTTGGGATCTAGTTACCATCACTTGATGATTGGCGCATCATATGTCCTTAAGACAGCTTTCCGGCCTCTATATGGTCATTATGAAATCGTAGTGATGTCATTTGGCTTGACAAATACCCAACATCATTTATGGATCTGATGAATCGGGTATTTAAGCCCTATTTGGATTCTTTTGTGATCGTCTTCATTGATGATATTTTGGTTTACTTCCGCATTAGGGAGGAGCATAAGCAGCATCTTTGGATTGTACTTCAGACCTTGAGAGATAGTCAGTTATATGCTAACTTTTTTAAGTGTGAGTTTTGGTTGGATTTGGTTTAAATTTTGGGGCATGTTGTATCTTCCGAGGGCTTTAAAGTGGCCTAAGAAGATTAAGGCAGTTTAGAACTGCTGTAGACCTACTTCAACTATAGATATTCGGAGCTTCCTAGGTTTGGCGGGTTATTATTGCCGATTCGTGGAGGGGTTTTCATCTATCTCAACCCCATTGACTAGATTGATCCGGAAGGGTGCCCCATTCAAGTGGTCCGATGAGTGTGAGTTGAGATTTTAGAAGCTCAAGATTGCTTTAACTATAGCTCCAGTATTGGTGTCACCTACGGGTTTGGGGTCTTATATTCTGTATTGAGATGTGTCACGTATTGGTCTTGGCGCGGTGCTGATGCAAGATGGTAGGGTGATTACCTACACGTCTCGGCATTTTAAGGTTCATGTGAAGAACTACCTTGTTCCTGACTTAGAATTGGTAGGTCTTGTTCATGCATTGAATATTTTGAGGCATTACCTCTACGCAGGTGTCACTTGAGGTATTCACAGGTCATCGGAGTCTACAACACTTGTTTAAGCAAAATGATCTAAATTTGAGGCAGCGAAAGTAGTTAGAACTTTAAAAGACTATGATATTACCATTTTGTATCATCCGGGGAAAGCCAATGTGGTGCACGATGCCTTGAGTACAATGGGTGTGAGTATTGGTAGCCTTGCATATATTCAAGTTGGTTAGAGACAGCTAGCATCAAATGTTCAATCGTTGGCCAAACAGTTCGTGAGGTTAGATGTTTCGGAGCCTGGCCGAGTTCCTCCTTGCATGGTTTCTCGGTCTTCTTTGTATGAGCGCATCAAGAGTGTAAGTATGACGACCCCATTTGCTGGTTCTTAAGGGCATGGTGCAGCATGGCGATGCCAAGGAGGTTTCTTAGTGCAGGGTTGGATTTATGTGCCCAATGTGGATAGGCTGCGCGAGTAATTTTCTAGGAGGGCCACAATTCACGGTATTCCATTCATCCTTGCGCCGCCAAGATGTATCAGGATTTGAGTAAGCATTAATGGGGGAAAAGAATGAAAAATGATATAGTAGAGTATGTGGCTCGATGTTTGAACTGCCAGCAGGTGAAGTATTTGCATCAGAGGCCTGGCAGTTTGCTTCAAAGACTTGAGATTCCCGAGTGGAAATGGGAGCTTATTATCATGGATTTCATGGTTGGGCTCCTATGGACTTTGAAGAAATGTGATGCAGTATGGGTCAATATGGATAGGTTGACCAAGTCAGCGCATTTCATTCTGGTAGCGACTGTCTATTCTTCAGACCGGCTGGCTCAAATCTATATTCGGATGATTGTTCGTCTCCACGGCGTGCCGGTGTCTATTATCTCCGATCGAGGAATATAGTTCACATTTCATTTATGGAGATCTGTGCAACGGGAGGTAGGTATGCGAGTTGAGTTGAGTACGACATTTCACCCGTAACAGACGGGCAATCCAAGCGCACCATCAGATCTTTGAGGGCATGTTACACGCATGTGTTATGGATTTTGGGGGTTCTTGGTATCAGTTATTATCGCTTGTAGAGTTTGCCTACAATAACAACTACCAATCGAGTATTCGGATGTCTCCTTATGCGACCTTATATGGGAGGCGGTGTCGTTCTCCAGTTGGTTGGTTTGAGCTGGAAGAGGCTAGGTTGTTTGACACTAATTTGGTTCATGATGCCTTGGAGAAAGTCAAGTTGATTTAGGATCGACTTTGTACAGCCTAGTCGAGGAAAAAGAGTTATGCTGATCAGAGGATTCGTCATGTAGCATTCATGCTGGAAGAGAGGGATTTGTTGCCGGTTTCACCCATGAAGGGTGTGATGAGGTTCGAGAAGAAGGGAAAGTTGATTCCTATGTATATCGGTCCCTTTGAGATCCTTGAGAGAGTTGGTGAGGTGGCCTACAGACTTGCATTGCCACCTAGCTTATCAGCAGTTCACCCAGTGTTCCATGTTTCCAATTGGACAATGATTTGACTTATCAGGAGGAGCTGGTGGCTATTCTAGCCCGGCAGGTCCGGAACTTGAGGTCTAAGAGTTATTCTTCTATTAGAGTATAGTGTAGAGGTCAGTCGATCGAGGCAAAAATGTGGGAGTCCGAGTACAATATGTGGAGTACATATCCACACCTTTCACCAGTCCAGGTACTTTTCTATGTTCGTTCGAGGACGAACGTTTCTCTTAGAGGCGGGGAAGGTGACTACCTGATAGATTGATTTGAGTACTAGCCCTTATTTCTGTGTTTCAAGACCTCTATTAGCTCCATTTAATGTTCCTCGATTGTGTGCGCAGTCAGTGTTTTTTTTTGTTGCAATGATTTTATGTGAAAATTTGAATAAAATATGATTTTTGGCTATAAAAATAATTTGAGGTTACTATGGTCAACATTTTGTGTAAATGATCCCGAATCGGTAATTAGATGATCCTAGTGGGTTCGTATTATGATTTTGGACTTGGGCATATGCCCGAAATTGAATTCGGAAGTCCCTAAATCGATTTGACTTACTTTGTCGAAAGCTAGTAATTTCAAGGTTTGAACATTTCTTAGGTTTGACCGTATGTTGAATTTAGGGCTACAAGGTTTGGATTTTAGTTCCGGAACTTGGTATAGGTTCATTTTGCTATTTGAAACCTGTTTTGCAAAATTTGGTACAAATCTGATTTGGTTTGATAGGATTCGAGCCTTGGTTGTGATTTTAGAAGTTCTTGAGATTTCTTTGAAATTTCATGCATTTTGATGTCTGATTCGTAGTTTTAGGTGTTATTTTGGTGTTTGGATCGCATGTGCGAGTTTGTATGATGTTATTACACTTTTGTGCATATTTGGTTTGGAGCCTGAGGGGCTCGACTGAGTTTCGGATAGGCTATGCACCATTATGAACTTAGAAAGTTGCTGGTTTTCAACTATTGTTGGTGTCTCATGCTTTGTGCTTCGCATTCACGAAAGGGAAATGGGGCTGGGGAGGAATCTCTTATTCGCCTATGTGAGGATCTGGTCAGGAGCGAGAAGTAGGGGGAGGTTTACCCTTCGGGAACGCGACCTTCCTCTCTCAAACGCGATGGGTGATGGGATCGGGGGGGGGGGGGGGGGGGGGGGGGGGGGGGGGGGGGGGGGGGGGGGGGGGGGGGGGGGGGGGGGGGGGGGGGGGGGGGGGGGGGGGGGGGGGGGGGGATCAGGCGTTACTCTTCGCGAACGCGGTCCTTGCAATGCAAACGCAAAGGCAAGCCTATGCGAACGCGAAGAACACTTGACGCCTAGTGATGTAAACATCTCAAAGTCGGGATTTGAGTCATTTTTCACCATCTTCAAGTTGGAGCTCGGCCTAAAGGCGATTTTGAGGAGGTTTTTCATCCCAACTTCATTGGTTAGTAGATTTTAACTTGTTGATCTTCATAAATAGCTATTAATTTTAACCTTTAATCTAAGAGTTTTCATGGTAGAAACTAGGAATCTAGGTAGAAATGGGGGATTTTGGAAATTGATATCTAAACCTCAAAATTGAGGTCGAATTTCAAAAGTAATCACATAACCAGGCTCGGGGGTGAATGAGTGATTGGATTGTTGTTTGGGTCTCGGGTATTGACCAAGCGAGCTTGGGGTTGACTTTTGTTTACTTTTCCAAAATCATTAAATATTGAATATTTTTTACTCATGGGTAGTTTCTAAAGCATATGTTGAATTATTTGAACTATATGTGGCTAGATTCGATTGGTTTGGAGGCTAATTCTAGAGAAAAAGTCGTGGTTGTGCCTTGATTTTGTTTTGGAATGAGGTAAGTGTCGTGGTTAACCTTGACTTGAGGGACTAGGACTTGTTGGTCTATTTGCTACATGTATTATGTGTGGGGACGACATATGTATTGTCATTGGGTTAAAGCATGCGGGTGAAAATTGTTTCGTTGTATTATATTATTTCGTTGACTATATTCTCCATGCTTAGGTTAGATTATTACTTTTTAAAATTATTCGCTTCATATTTATTATTTATTTTGAATATGTTGGGAATTCTGAGAGTTTGTTATCATAGGTGCACCATAATTGAGGCAAAAATATTTTTCGCTTGCTTTTGTTATTCGAATTTGTATTGTTGCTTGGTGAGGACAAGTGAAAAGCACGAAGGGTATTGTTGTGCCTTATTTACATTCATTATTTTATACTAGAGATTGTGAGGATTAAAGCACAACGAGTGATGCCGCGCCAGAGAGTAAAAGCACGAATGGTGATGCCCTGCTATTTTATTTATGATATTAGATTGTGAGGACGAGAGTAAAAGCACGACGGTAATGCCGTTCCATCTTTATTTCATTGCCTTATTTGATATTCGGATTGGTGATATACTTGGTTACAATTGTTTCTTATTTCGGAAGATGTTATTTGGTGATTTCATACTTGTCGTTCATATAATATTTCCCATTTTGCATGTCCCCTCCCAGTATATATATGTATGATATACGGTTTCGACCGTATACATGTAGATTAAAATTAGTTGAGTTAATGAATCTGAAGGACTTTGAAAAAAATATATCCTTAAATGGTGCCCATCAAGTGTGGTCATAACTCTCCACGCGGACAGAGAATGAAAAAAGCTCACAACACTACAAAAAATGTTAAATTTGCAGCGGTTTTTATAACCTCCGCAATCTATAAAAAATTGTGGGGGTTTATTTATCCCCGCAAATATTTATGGCAGTCATTACCTCCACAGCCATTAAAAAAATAGCGCCCACTAACCCCAATGTTTCCCTCATTTTTTAATCTTTTCCCTCTTTTTTTCCCAAACCACTTTCTCATTTTCGCTTTTTTCACTTTCATAAACCCTCACTTAATCACTTAATCAAAAATAGTCGAACCCCTTTCCCATATTCTTACAGGAAGCAGTAAAACTTCTAATCTGCAGATGCCAAAAAAGGGCTTTCTTCTTCACTTAATCTGCAGATGCCGAAATCTCTACAGGAACAAAACTTAATCTCTTCCATTTCTTCTTCACTCAATCTCTTCCATTTCTTCTTCACTCAATCTCTTCCATTTATTCTTCATATCCTCTGATTTCAAGCTTGTGTAGTTGCAAAATTTTAAATACAATAGCTCTCTACTTTTGTTCAACGCCTCCTCTTTCTTCAGCGCCTCCCCTGTTGCAAAATGAAAGAGATATGAAAGAAAACTTCAGATCTAACAATCAATTGGATGTAAGTTTATTTGATTTTGCTCTTTCGTACAAATTCCTCTTCGATTTTGCTTTGATTTTGCTTTTTTGTCTTTCTTTCTTCATGCATGTGGGTTTTAAGTTTATTTTCTCTGTTAATTTGTTAGAATCAGTGTACTTTGAAGAAATTTGGTTGAATCGATGTATTTTGAATCGGCAAAAATTTGATAGAATCCGCAGAAATTTATAGAATCGGTGTATTTTGAAGAAGGATATGTAAGTCCTCTCTCTCCTTTTGCATTAGGTTCTAAAAGTTAGGTTTTTGGTGTATTTTGTAGGTTAATTTCTATGATTGATGTCTTAATTGAAATATTTTCTTTTGCATGTGTTAAATTTATCTAATGGAGAACGCATTGTGTTTGATTTTGACGACATGGATTCTTCCATTGGTGAAGGACAAGGCGTTCTTGCAGGCTTTTGCGGAATTTTAGCAACCGACTGCTCCATTTTTCCAATTCACTTGGAGAAATGGCCGGATTTACCCGTGACAACCTTCAACCGTTATTATGATCGATTTATAAAGGTATTACTGAGGCACACAATATCTTTGTTTTATGTCATTAGACTGTATATTTGCATGTAATAATTATCTAACCATTGGTTTATTCTTGAAGCCTCGGTTTTGTTTTAGGACAACTGAGTCAAATGCAAGACGATATGTTTATAATTCTATGTATAAAAAGTGGGGCGCAAAAACGCAAAATTTATTTGATAAGGTCTATGATCCACTTAAGAGCTGAGCTGAGATAATTGATAGTATTCCACTGAGGATTCCACCGGATCAATGGATTTCTTATGTTGATTACTGCTTTAAAGAAAAAGCACATGTATTTATTTCAATGCTTCAACTTTTAATTACTACGTTAAACTGTTTGATTAGAATAAAAACTAAGTACGAGTAAGTATTTACTCATATATTCTGTGGGATCAACGATGGCTACACTCCAAGAATATTACGTAGTAGTGTCAACAGCAGCAGCTTCATTTCTTTTTCTTTATCTTCATAGTACAAACTTTAAGATAAAAGAAGGCATTTTCTGATTTGTAACGGAGCACAAACTTTCTGTTTGGACTATTGGTTTTGACATAATCAGATTGTTTGCATTCATTATATCCTCATTCCTAGGAGTAATTTAGAAGAATAGATATATTATGGGTAAGTCAGTATTAGAATATGAAATTACTGCAAGAGGGCTTGTACGTTTTTCTCAGTTTGAAATTTGTATGTTTTTCTCTTGATTAAGAAGTTCTTCAGTTTGTTTGTTTGAGTGCTGAAATGCTCAATTTCTTCTACTTTCCTTGCTTTATATTTGTTTGGTTGATTTTTTTGGTATCTTTTTGAAAGGAAACTTGTAAAAGAAATGCTCAAATTCGGAAAAAACAAACCGTTTCACATATCGGTGGCTCCAAATCTAACTCCAGAAGAATGGCTGAAATGGTAATAATTCATTTTGGATACTTTAATTAAACTAGCAATTATTCCTACTTAGTTAAATTAATGCGAAGTTGACCTTTTCATTTATAGATGGCTGAGACTGGACAAAAGTCTGGACAAGGACAGCTTTATCTCGCTACACATAGGAATGATGATGGATCATATGTTAATGAGGCGGCAAAAGAGATATGTGTAAGACTCTCATTTCTCCAACATTTTCTTGTATGGGTACTCCTGGCTTTTGCCGTGTAATGTATGACGGTCTTTGCGTAATATCTTTTAGATTTGATACCTTGGGGATCATGTTCTTCAAGTTCAGCACACAGAAGAATCATGCAACATTAATTATATCTCTAAAGCTCACATGCTTTATTTTGTAAGTTTTTGTAACGATCCGACCGGTTGTTTTGAGAATTTAAGCTTTGTTCGGTGGCATAAGGCTTTGAGAAGCTTCACATTATGTATATCGCCATTCGTGCATGGTTGGATTCAATTACCAGATGATACAAAGTCGAATTGGAAGAAGGATTCTAGTTTTGGAAGCTTAAGCGGTGAGAATTTGACCGGAAATTGACTTTTTATGTAAACGGCTCCTGGATGAGTTTTTGATGATGTCAGCAGCTTCGTTGGGTGATTTTAGACTTAGGAGTGTGTCTGGAATATAATTTGGAGGTCTGTGGTAGAATTAGGCTTGAATTAGCGAAAGTAGGAAATTTTGCGATTTTGGTCGGTAGTGGAAAATTAGGTATCGGGGTCGGAATCAAATTCCCAAAGTTGAAATAGGTTCGTAGTGTCATTTGTGGCGTGTGTGCAAAATTTCAGGTCATTCGGACGTGGTTTGGTAAGTTTCGGCATCGTTGACAAATTTTGGAAGTTTAGAAGTTCTTAGGCTAGAATTCGAGGTTGATTCGGTGTTTTGGTATTGTTTTTGGTTTTCCAAAGTTTTGAGTAAGTTCGGGTAGTGATATATGACTTGTGGAAATTATTGGTTGAGGTCCCGAGGGGCTCGGGTGAGTTTTGGATAGGTCTGGGTTGTGTTGCGCTCATTTTTGATGTTTTGGCATCGTTTTCCAAACATAAATGGTACCATATTAAGAAAATGAGCTCTAATTTCTATTTTTATTGAATCATTAGATCCCTATCGTAATTACGGGCTATAGCAAAAAGAATCGTCGAATTTGAACATCGTATGAGGAAGTTATGCTTAGTTTAGTGTCGGAGAAGAAAGCTGGTGCTGGTGCTGGTGCTGGTGTTTCGCAGATGCGAAGTTGGGTCCGCATCCGCGGAGCCGCCGTTGCGCAAAATGGTCTGCAAATGCGGAATTGGCAGCTGGAAATTCGCAGGTGCGGGTATTTTGGTGGCACATGCGAAAATCCCCGAGTATAACAAAATCAGACCGCGTCATTTTAGTATTTTGAGCATATCTTGAGTTCTAGAGCTCTGTTTGAGGTGATTTTCTCGGCGTTCTTATCGTATCTTCATGGGGGTCAGTATCTAAGTATAATTTTTGTATTTTAATATGGTTACATAAGTTCTTTCTTTGAATTAATCCATGTTTTGATTGGAGAATTGGGGATTTTTATCCAACACTTTTCTAAAGAGAATAATTGGATTTGAACATCGATTTGGTATCGGAATTTATTGAAATTAGTATGGTTGGACTCCTAATTAAATGGCTGTTCGGTTTTGGTGAATTTTGTCGGGTTCTGAGGTGCAGGCCCGGGGTCGACTTTTGGGTCGATTTCTAGATTTGTGTAATGATTGAGACTTTATGATCCGGAATAGTTCCTTATGAGTTTTATTTATGTTTTGAAGTTATTTTGATTATATTTGAGCCGTCCGGAGATCCTTTCTCCTGAGGAGTTTATTTTAGAGTACTAGGTTGTCTTCTTTGAGGTAAGTATCTTGCCTAACCTTGTGTGAGAGAATTTCCCCCTAGGATTTGAGTCTTCTATGTTGATTGTAGCTCATGTACGCGAGGTGACGAGTGCATGCTCGGACATATTTGTAGGAGGTTGGAATTTTAGGGTTCTTAGGTTATCCTATTCCCTATGTACGAGCTTGTACTTGTTATGACTGCGTTCCTAATTGCTAGTTTCATCTCTACCTGCTTAAATTAGAATTACTTGCTTTTAGATTCACTTTATTGCTTACTTGATCTTAATTGACTTAACTCAAGATTTTACCCTTCTACCGCCGTGCTATATTTTTCATAAACTGACTATTTAATTGGAATTAGTATGATCTCCCCCTACACTTGTTTAGCATCATATGGAGTTATGATCATCTTTTGCGGCTTATCGTTATTTGAATTTTTGAAAAATCTCTCGTAATTGCTCAACCTTAAAAGGAATTTGGATAACCTATATCTTAGTCGACTTGCCTTTATTTGGAATTAATTGACTTGTGTTGGCTTCTTATTGTTGACTTTAATTTTGTGGATTCGTTGTTACGTCTTGTTTCTCCCTGGTTAAGTTGTTTTCTTTCCACTTGGTACTTCGCTTCAGTGGTTATTCCTTGTGAGTGAGTTCTGTCGTTCTTGTGATTTAAGTTCGTGTATTGATTTACTCGTCGTACATTGCATTTCTATCATATGTTTCTTTTGTACCTGTTGTGGCGATGTACGATGTATTATGTCGTGTTATAGTTGGTATCCTTGTTGGTTGCATTGCATATTTACTTTGGGGGGACTGCGGACGTATTCCGGGAGATCTCCCTTGCACTGCATATTTACTTTTGGGACTACAAATGTATTCTGGGAGATCCCCCGTGCACTGCATATTTACTTTGGGGACTATGGACGTATTCTAGGAGATCTCCCCTGCCTAATAAATTCGAAACTACGGGATAGAATCCCGTTAGATTTCCCCTATTGATATACCTGTGTTCAAAATTGTTAATCTTTTACGCTTAGGCGTTACAGTGTGACCTATAATCGAAGGATATTTACTTGAAAAATGTACCGATTTGAAAAGTATATTTGAAAAGTAGTTATGTTGAAGAAACTATGTTTGAAAGATATTATTTGAAAAGTATAGTTGAAAAGCTTTTACCTTGAAGAAAACTATGTTTGAAAGACTATTGTTTGGAAAGGTATATTTGAAAAGCATTTATCTTGAAGTAAACTATGTTTGAAGGACATTTATTGGAAAAGTATATTTGTTAAGCTTTTATCTTAAGGAACTACGTTTGAAGATTATCTTTCTGCAAAGTATATATATTCGGAGGAAGTATATTTCAAAGAAATTTTCTATTTGAAATGATTATATGTTAAAGCTTTCAATATAAACTTGCGGGTGAAAGTTTACACTTTAAGATTTGACCAATTTATTGGGTTGTTGGCTAAGGCCTGATGTGGGAACTGTTGCAGTGCTGAGTAAATACTTGCCCTTACAGTATTGTGATTTTTCTAGATTTGGGTTGTGTTCCCATCCCTCCTTCGAAGTATTATTTTGGTGTACCATTGTTGTTTGTTGTTTTTCCTTCCTTATTGTAGTTGTTACGTTGTTAGCCAAATTGTGTAGATATTAGAAAGATGTTATGTTTCCGCTATTTCTGTAATTGTGCCTGTTTAGTTATTAGACCAGTGGGTGTCTTGACTAGTCCTCGTCACTACTTCACTGAGGTTAGTCTTGATACTTACTGGGCACCGTTGTGGTGTGCCCATTCTACACTTTTGCACATTTTTGTGCAGATCCAGGTATTGATTGTTAGTAGTTGTGTGGATCCTTGCAGAGGAAACTTAAGGTAAACTTGTCGCCGCGTTCGAAGGTTTCAGAGTCACCTTCTTACCCTGTTTCAACAATTTTACTCATTTCCAAACAGTTGTGTTTAGAAGTGTAGTTTACTCTATAGAGCTTATGACTTGTACTACCAGTTTTTGGAAAATTTTAAATTCTGTAAAGATTTCTATATCGAGACTATTAGATTTCCTTTATTATTGTTGTTATTCAGTAAATGTTAGGCTTACCTAGTCCCTAAGACTAGGTGCCATCACGATACCCAACAGAGGGAAATTTGGGTCGTGACAAGTTGGTATTAGAGCCAAAGGTTCATAGGTGCTATGAGTCATAAGCGAGTTTAGTAGAATTTCGCAGATCGTTACGGAGACGTCTGTACTTATCTTCGAGAGTCTACGGAACTATTAGGAAAATTTCACTTCCTTCATTCTATCGTGCGAGTTCATTGGTCTTGAAGTTTGAAATTTATCATTCCATTCTCTCACAAATGGTGAGGACACGAGCTGCGGTTCCTGATGATGTTACCCCCGGAGCAGGTGGTGCTAGGGTCAGAGGCAGAGGCCGACGAGGAGCTCGTGCCGCAACTATGGCACCTACTAGAGTAGATGTTGGGGAGCCGACAGTAGTTCCAGTTGGGGGGCAGGTACCGGAGGCGCCTGCAGTTACCCCGGAACTTCAGAAGACTTTAGCATAGTTCCTGAGCATGATTGGTACATTGGCTCAGGCGGGGTTATTTCCGGTTGCACTAGTTACTTCACAGACTGGGGGAGGAGCCCAGACTCCCACCGCCCACACTCCAGAGTAGCGGGTTCACGTTGGTCAGGTTCTTGGTGTCATGGAGACACAACCTGTGGTTCCAGTTTAGCTCATGGTCAGAGAAGCAACATCAGAGGAAAGACAGCTTAGATTTGCAAGGTTCAAGATATATAATCCTCCTACATTCAGCGGTTTGCTTCAGAGAGTGCACATGGTTTTTTCTGGAGGAGTGGCATAGAATCCTCCGCGCTATGGATGTCGTTGATACGAGTGGGGTTGATTTTACTATTTTCCAACTTAAGGGAGCGACATATCAGTGGTGACGGGCATATGAGTTGGGTAGCCCGGCCGATGCAGCTTCACTTACATGGATTCAGTTTTCAGAGATGTTTTGAGAAATTTTGTACCTCAGTCCCTTTGGGATGCATGGCGCATTTAGTTTGAGCACTTGCGGCAGTGCACTATTGTTACACCCAATGTTTTCGTACGTGAGAGTACATCGTAATTCAATTGATGTAAGCTCAGAAATAAGATTCTATTTGATGGAATATCAAGTAAGTTAATCATGTTACGTTGGAGGTTACAAATATTTAAGATCATGAATAACGAGTACCAAGAGGGTTGGAAAGCTTAGAAGCTAAACCAATTGAAGAAAATAAGTTTCGTCGAAAGTCGACGAGTTTGGAATGTTATAACATGTACTTTAGGGTGAGACTATGGTTCATTACATGATAAGGAGGCTATGCTATGAGTTAATTTTTATCGTATGATAGTTGTGTTCTACGTTTTGAAGTCAAGCAAGTGGTGGAACAAAAGTTTGCAAAGGTCTTCACAAGTTACACTCATAATGTGCTTAACATTAGGTCAACTGTAACTGAGATTTTCTCCCAATATACTTGGAATTAGGGGATTATCTACCTAACAAACTGAAGATATATGAGTCTAGTTCCCAACGCATTAAACCGTTCATTGATACAACATAGGAGTAGAGAGATATTTGAAATTTCGCGAGACTGCGCAGACATCATAAGTGACAAGTAAGTGGATCACTAGAGCTTTTTGAGCAATACATTTCATGTATTATATAAGGGTCTAATTGGGACATATTATATACCGAATTGAAGTTCTTGGAATTTAGTTTCCAACGCTCTTAGCTGTTTGTTCATACGACATCGGGATAAAATGATATAAGCGTCGGAAGATGGACCAATCCTAGGGTGCCAAGCTAGCACCTCTTTGACTTTTCCAAACTTGATATATATAAACATTAGGTCAGCTTTCTCTTCATTATTAAGCATAAAGCGACCAAAGAACACCCATAAACATAACCGCAAGCTATATACTAGGGTTTCAAAGAAGAATATCATCCCGAGCATGAAATCGAGAAGCAATAACATCAAAACAATCCCTATGACGTAAGTGTCCTTATACCGCCTCTTCTTTTTCTTTGTAGTTAGAGTTTTGGAAGTTACTTCATAGTTAAGAAACGTCTAATATATGTATTTAAGGGTTTATATATCAAGGAAGTTTGATAAATGTGTTTCTTAATAGTTAGAACTCACGGGACGGTGATTGGAAGCCGTGAGTTCGAGTTATTTGACTTGTAGCGGGCTGTTTTGTGTTGTTGTTGGGCTGCGTGTTTTACTAATGTTTTGTGGAGTTTTGGAGGATGAAGGGTGTGGATAAAAACCATATATATGTAGGGTTGTGAGCTTGTCGTTCATTGTAATATTTCCGGGTCGTTTGACACGATTACGGTGGTCGTCTTATGTGTGAAGTGATTAGGTTGTGTGTGGACTATTTTGGGAGGCTCAATATGATTATTATTGATGTTGTTTGGGCTGTTAGGTGATTTTTTTGACTTGTGTGAAATCATATAAATAGGGGAGGTGCTGTCCGTTTCATCGTAAAATAGGTTGTGGTCGATACATAATAGTTATGACGCTTAAA
>ML265753.1:2475-15923 GCA_005239495.1 Nicotiana undulata | reverse complement strand
ATAATCAACCCAAGTATATCAATAATGGCTCAATAAATCAAATCCATAGCCTAATTATTTATTCCATACGATTCTTCCTAAGATTCCAAAATTTGACCCCAGGCCCGCTTGGTCCAAACACGAGGCTCGGACCAAAACCCGATCACCCATAACCCCACGAGTTAGAATATATAATTTGTTTTAAGATTCGACCCCAAATTGAGGTTGAATCACCCAAAATTCTCAAAAACCCAACTCTACGTAAAATCCCTAATTCCTACTTTGGNTAGATTCTAGTGATCGATGAAGGAAAATGGTAGAGATTAGAGTTAGGATCACTCACCCAAGTGGATATGGAAGAAAACTCGCTTGAGGATCGCCTATGGGGTCTTGGAGAGGAAGAAGATGGTGAAAAGGTGATAATCCCGTAATAGTATTTTGTTTTTGACTTAAGGAATTAACTAGGCGATTTTCTTCATCGCGATCGCAAGAAGAGGGCTGCGATCGAGGAGAGTCTGGTCCTAACTCAGTGCGATCGCATAAGAGGAGTCGCGATCGCGGAGCATAGCTTAGCTGACCCTATGCAATCGCAGGAAGAGGTTTGCGATCGCGGAACACTGGGACGTCACACAATGCAATCGCGGGTCGAAGGAATGCGATCACGGAAGGGACCTGGACAGACCTATGCGATCACGGAGCAAGGGCTGCGATCGTAGAGAAGAAAACACCAGACACCAGAAACCTGCAACATCATACCTTATTTTTGACTCTTTAACACCCCGTTAGCTACCCGAAACTCACCCGAGCCCTCGGGTCTCAAAACCAAAATCACACACGACTCCCAAAACATGTTACGAACTTATTCAAGCATTTAAATCACCAAAATATCATCAAGATCATCGAATCAAACCTCAAAACTCTTAGAATTTTCTAAAACTTCATAAACTTCTAAATTTCACATTTTTAATCCGAATCACGTCGTTTCAAGTCCATTTCACAAAATTTCACAGATAAGACAAATAACATATAATAAACTTTTTCCGGGCTCCGGAACCTTAATACGGGCCCGGTAACATGATTTTCACTTAATAATTCATTTTCAAATTCCTTTATTATTTCCATAAAACAATTTCCTTTAAAAATTCATTTCTCGAGCTTGGGACCTCAGAATTCGATTCCGGGCATATGCCCAAGTCCCATTTTTTCCTACGGACCCTCCGGGACCGTCACATCAAGGGTCCGGGTCAGTTTACCAAAAATGTTGACCAAAGTCAACTTTATTCATTTAAATATCATAAATTCTATTTTTTATCCAATTTCAATATAAAGACTTCCCGGCTACACGCCCGGGCTGCGCACGCATATCGAGGTGAGATTAACGGAGGCTTTCAGTGCCTCACAACACAGATTTAGCTAGGATTACTTAGGATGACTTTTTGGGTCATCACAAATTCCCTCTTACAAGGTTAGAAAGGAGACTCACCTCGCGTCGAGCCTACTTTCCGGGTCAAGAATGCACCCGAAACTCCAAACTCGTCTCCCAAGGACTCGAAACTAGTCAAAGGTTGCATTAATTAATTAATTTATACTAAAAAGTATGAAATTCCCCTATTAAATTTGTTATCTCAACTTACTTTGAAAATTCCCAAAATACACCCCCAGGCCCACATACTCGGACTTCGAAAATTTTCGAAGGAAACACTCACCCATAGCCTAAGGTCATTAATATATAGTTTTCATATGATTTCATAACCAATTCCTCGGTTAATTCTCTCATTTTCCATAAAACCTATGTGTTTACTCTAACACTTAATTTTCTTACTAATTAATGGGTTAATCTACTTAAGAATTCATGTATTAAACTAAATTTAGGGTAGGATTTACTTACCTCATAGTAGCTAGGTTGATTACCCATTTTGCATGCTCTAGAATCACCCAAGGAAGAAGACAAAGGCTCAAAATTAAAACAAGTCCCGTTTTTAAAAGTCACTGCCTAGCGGCCCCTTCATCGCGAACGCGACAGGGGCACCGCGTTTGCGAAGGCCAATGGCCCAGGCTCCTAAAGCCCTTCTATGTGAACTCTTAAAGGGGCCCGCGATCGCGAAGACTAGCCGGGATAGGCCTACGCGAATGCGGTGGGTTTCGTGCGAATGCGAAGAACAACTGGCATGGGCCAGCCGCTTACACATCGCGAACGCGGGGGCAAGGGTGCGAACGCGATGGTCAGAGGCCAACCCATCGTGAACGCGGGGAAAACTTCGCGATGGCATAAAGCATCCACCGCCCTTGCCCAACATCTTCTTCGTGACCGTGGTCGCCCACCCGCGAACCTGATGAAGGAAACCAAACCTGGAAATTTCTGTTTTTTAACATTTAGCTCCGAGGAATCCGAAACTCACCCGAGCCCCTCGGGACCCCATCCAAAGGCTCTGGAAAGTCTGTATTCATGATACGGACTCGCTCGAATTTTCGGAACGTGAAAAACAACAACAAAACTAAGAATCCGAACCCAAAACCAAATTGAATCAAACCTTGAACTTCAAGTTCTAGAATTCTCTTTCAATGCGCCGAACCTACCTATACTACTCGGAATGACACCAAATTTTTCAAGCAAGTCATAAATGACATAACGAAACTATTCTTTGTCTCGAAATTCCGTTGGACCTCGATAACACAAAAGCACGTTCCAAACCACAATTTGAACTTAAGGAAACTCTTATTTCGCTATTGGGCGTCGAAATGCTCTCGGGTCATCCAAAACCCGTTTGGAACATACGCCCAAGTCATAAATCATCATACGAAGCTACCGGAACCGTCAAAACTCGATTTCGAGGTCGTTTACTCAAAACGTTGACCAAAGTCAAACATGGCCTTAAAAAACAAACTTTAAGGAACCAAGTGTTCCTATACCATTCCAAACTCTTCCAAATCCCGAACCACCGGTCCCCACAGGTCATAAATCACAAAAAGCAACTACGGGAAGTATCATTTAGGGGAACGGGATCCTAAAGAGCAAAACGACTGGTCGGGTCGTTACATATGTGGGAGAGTTGTGAGCACTATGTGCATTTTCACACTGTGATATGTTGGCATGTAGAGCATACTGAGATATATTTTGCATATTCTGTTGTTATTTTCTGATAAAATGTTAACATGTCTAAATTTTGTACGCTGATGATTATAATTATTGATGTTTAGTCTGTCACTACCTCTCAGCCCATAGTTTGGGTTCTTTACTTCTGAGTTGGTGTACTCACGTTACCCCCTGCACCTTGTGTGCAGATCCATATTCATTGGTACCCGATAGCGGTTGCTAATTTACTGTTAGAGTTTCTTTTGGAGTCTTTGAGGTAGCAGCTGGCGATCGCAGCCTCGTCTTCTCCCTATTTATCTTCTTGTCGCATTTTTTTATTATCACAGACTATGTTGTCTATTTTTTTGTATTTTGACATCCATATGTTGTAGTAGCTCACGGTGACACTAGAATTTGAGCTTGATTATATTGTATTTAAATGATGTTAAACTTCCGGATGGATCATTCTAATTGACACATTTGTCCCTGAATGCATCAATTTTCTGAAAGCAAATCCTTATTTAAACAAAATGTGTGGCTTGCCTGATTCCACGACAGGCGCCATCACTGTCACGGCCTGAAATCCCACCTTCGGCCCATGACCGCGTCTAACGTCGAACCCTCTAGACAAGCCAATAATTGAACTAAATAAAACTCCTTAACAACAAAAAAAAACGAACAAGATAACTAAGGCATCGATGGTCCGCAATGTGAACGTTAACCAATAACCAAAATATAACATAGCAATTTCGAAATAAAACCCATATACACAACCCAGAACTGGTATCACATACTCACGAACTGTCCAAGAGATTACTTAAACAAAGGTCTGAAAATAAGTACATATGACTGTCTTTGAAATATAAAGTAAGACAGAGCTGAAAGTGAAGAGTTGAAGGTGACGCCAAGGCCCACGAACGTCTGCAGGTGTACCTCGATGTCTCCTGTATGAACTGATGAGATGCTCCGACCGTCAGTGATCAGCGGGACCGGCTGCGTAGTCTGACCCACATAAAGAAGTGTAGGTGTAGCATCAGTACAACCGACCCCATGTACAGAGTAAGTGCCAAGCCTAACCTAGGCGAAGTAGTGACGAGGCTAGGACCGATAACAATAGATGTACCTGTGCAATTCTATATAATAACATGAAAAATGTCGACGAAAATAAGCAAGTAAGACAGATACGGGGAGAACATGCTGGGGGTAAAAGGGGCAACAAAATGCTAGCACGGTAGAACAGGGTAATAACTGAAATGTAAAGATAAAGGCAGGAATTTAACTTCTCAAACAGATAATGAACAGCATAAGGCACGGCATGTCCCCTCGTGCATAACCTCACAACCACTCGGCACGGAATGTCCCCTCGTGCGTATATAATAACACTCTGCACGGAATGTCCCCTCGTGCATAACCTCACAATCACTCGACACGGAATGTCCCCTCGTGCGTATATAATAATCAGTGATCAACACGGCATTTCCCCTCGTGTGATAAGTAACAAACAGTCAGCACGGCATGTCCCCTCGTGCGACAAATAATAAACAAAGCAACACTATAATGTGAAAGTCAACATTAAGATGTCTCAAGTGCATGGAAATGCTCAATAAAATTCTATCGTCCCGGCAAGGAGAAATCATAATTACAAACTCAACAAGTGCCCGACAAGGGTCTCAGCTATAACCAACCTCGCATCAGAAATACAATTTCACAGTGCAAGCCTCAACTGAAACAAATAACTCAATAATTCCCCACGTCGTGAAACAACATCAACGTATCACTACTAATTCACCAATTACTCATAGTGTGGGGAATATTAAGAACACAGTAAGTTTCATCACAGTTGACTCACGGGCATGCTTGACCGCAACATATAGGCACTCGTCACCACGCCTATACGTTTTACATGAGTTACACATAGCAAATAAGACTCTATACCTAATCCCTCAAGCTGAGGTTAGGCCAAACACTTACCTCGGCTCCAAAAATGCAACTCAAGCCTCATTCACAGCCTTCCCTCTCGGATCCAACTTCGAATCGGTAATATCTAGACATAATGGATTTATTAACATTAATAAGTACTCAATAAACCAATTCCCAAGCCTAATTATACATTTCCTACTATTCTTCCAAGAATACTAAAATTCGACCTCGGGCCCACATGTTCAGATTTTTTAAATTTCATGAAGGAATCATTTACCCAGAGTCCAAGGATCGAAGTTATGTGATTTATACAAGAATTCATGGCCCAACATGGAAAGTCACAAAATCCTCAACAACCCTAAAATTACAACCTAATTCTATGATTTTTAGATGATTTAGTAGTGAATTTAACTAGGAATTATTGTTAATACTAGAAGTTTATGGGGTTTAACTTACCTCTTATAGTGGGTGGTCGTGGGAGGTGCTGCCCAAACTTGGATGCTCTCTAATGGAGGTTGATGGTGGATAAAATGAAGAAAACCTGAAATTTTGGACATTTAAAAGGGGCTGCCAACAGGAGTTTCCGCACCTGCGACCTTAGGACCGCAGGTGCGGTCTCGCGCCTGCGAGAAAATGATCGCCCCTGCGGAAAAGGGACTGGGACCCGGGGCTCGCACCTGCGGAGTTGGGAGCCGCACCAGCGGTCCCACTCCTGCGGAGTTTGTCCGCACCAGCGGACTTTTGGGAAGGGGGCTGAGGATTGCACCTGCGAAGGGATTTCCGCACCAGCGGACCCACTCCTGCGGAATTTGTTCCGCACCAGCGGAGGATCCGCACCTGCGAGGATGGGACTGCAGGAGCGGTCCCGCACCTGCGGCTGGGCAACCGCACCTGCGGACACACCAGCAACAGCTGCACCAACAGTTGTTTTAGCTGGTTTTTGGCCTCGTGTGGTGTCCGGGAGGCACCTGGGCCCACCCGAGCCCCTGTCCAAATATACCAACAAGTCTGTATTCATGATACTGACTCGCTCGAACTTCCAGAACATGGAAAACAACAACGAAACTCAAAATTCCACCCCAAAACCAAATTGAATCAAAACTAAGAACTTGAAATTCTAGAATTCACTTCAATGCGCCAAACCGGCCTAAACTACTCGGAATGAATTCAAATTTTGTAGACAAGTCATAAATAAAGTAGCGGAACTATTCCTGGCCTCGGAATTGCATTCGGGCCTCGGGAACATAAAATCACATTTCAAACCAAATTTCAAATTCTATGAGATTTCTCGAAACTTCATTAACTCCAATTTTCCTCATTTGAATTAAAACCAATCAAATAAAGTCCGTTTTACACCAAATTTCACAGATAGGACAAATAACATATAATAAACATGTTCCGGGCTCCGAAACCGTAATACGGGCCCGGTAACATGGCTTTCACATAATTACTCATTTTCAAAATCCTTTATTATTTCCAGAAAACACTTTTCTTTAAAAATTAATTTCTCGGGATTGGGGCCTCGGAATTCGATTCCAGGCATACTCCCAAGTCCCATATTTTCCTACGGACCCTCCGAAACCGTCACATCATGGGTCGGGGTCTGTTTACCAAAAACGTTGGCCAAAGTCAACTTTATTCAATTATTCAATTCAAAAATCCCATTTTTATCAAATTTTCACATAGAAGCTTCCCGGCTACCTGCCCCGGGCTGCGCATGCATATCGAGGTGATATTAACGGAGGCTTTCGGGGCCTCGGAACACAGATTTAGCTGGAATTACTTAGGATGACCTTTTGGGTCATCACAATCACGACCGGGTGTTTTGGGATCGTGACGGGTTCCCTCTTTCTCTCTCTAAAATGCTCTCACCTCTCTCTAGGTTTAGTAGAAAATTGCCCGAAAAGAAGCCCCAAAGCTTATTTATCAAAATGGGTTCAGATATGAAAATTTCCAAAAATGACCCCTAAAGTCAATTATGTGGTGCAATTATGCTATAGCATAATCGATATGTGGGCAGCAGACTTGCAGCATAATCATTATGCGATAGCATAATCGACAGCATAATGAATATGCGACAACATAATATTTTTCCCGACTCTGCTTCACTATGTGACGTGCATGCGGTCCGCGGAGTCGGTTTGCAATAGTGAAATTGATTGCAAATCCAGCCTTTGCTAATTTGATCATAACTTTGTGTAGGAATGTCTTAATGACACACGGTTTGAAGAGTTAGAAACTAGACTCGAAGACCTTTAATTTGATAGGTTGTCCATCACATAATTCCTTATATATATTTAGATATGCTTGTTCAAAGTGTGGACTTGTGCGAACTCATTTGGAATTTTTTCCTATTATGTAATTTTTCAATTTGACTTAGACTTTGGCCTTTTCCTTGTTCCCCACATTACTTATTATATGACTTATACATTTATTTACGATATCGAATTGATATACATCATTTTATTTTTTTTATAACACATAAAATTTTAAAATTAGCCTACCTGGCACCAAGAAATCTTAAATTACTGAGCAAAATTTTCCGGGGCCTTACAATAAGGCTAATTTCGGGCCAAATTTGGCCCAAATCATTAATCCAACACAAGTGCCCAAGCCAAATGACCCTCTAATTTGACCTGATCAGTATCCATTTGAGCGACCCGCTCTGCTCCCCTTCCTATCTTGGCCGTTGATCTCAAATGATCAACGACTCCTAATAAACTAACCCCTTTCCCTATATACCTCTCATCTAACCCTAATCTCATTTCACTCACCCAGGCGCCCATGCATTCTCTCATCTCCACTCTCACATTAAACCCTAGCCGACCATGTATATCCATGTTTATCCCTTCCTTCTACGCGTCCATATGCTGTTTTACTTGCCTTTTCTTGCTACTATTACTCATTTTATGGTAACTTTCATTACCATTTCACTTATGGCAATACATATCCTTCTTTGGTTAATGGTTCTGGATGTTTTTGTTTTTGTAGTCACTGGAGAAGAGAAAATCTCTCTTGTATATGGTATATCCCTGTTGATTCTGCCAGGATTGGGGCTTGTGAAGGATTTTCCCCAAGTTCGACTCCAACAAGTGTTTGGATTCTGATTTTTTTACTAGTCCTATTACAGATTGCATGCGATATTTTCTAATATGTCACTATATAAACTCCTCCCGAATTTCCCCCTGACAGTGATTCTAATCGCTAAAACTACTACGGTCTTTCTTATTATATTCTGAAACTTAAACTATCGGCCGATTGAAAGGCAAGGCCACCAGAATTCGATTGTTCAACCTTTCTCAGTGATAGCACTACCCGGGGTTCATCTGAAATCCTAGGGAATTCCAACGCACTGAGATTTTGGGGGTACTACTTTTCTTTTTGCTACTGACATTCGAGATATTGCTAAAATTGTTCTTTGCATACTCACTTGTCAAGTAGTAACTAGTAAATATCTATGACCCTTGCAATTTCAATCTCTTTTTGTTTGAATTCTTGTTCTGCGCATTTTTGTGAACCGATATGCTATTGTATGCTCTTCTTGAGGCTATATATCTTCTAGTAATCGAATTTGCCTATTTGTTGCTTTAATTCTATTTTTAAGATTGTTTGCTTTGTTGTATATGTTCGAATGTTTGTTACTCTTGCGTATTCTAAATTTAACTTCTCTCTTTGATCTGTACTCTTGTGAAAAATGGAATCATGACAAAAACTTGTCCTAATTCATGGTAAATCATTCATGTACAACTTAATACTCTTTTAGAGTTAACTCATGATCATGTTATTAGCCTAGGCGTGCTACTTGTAAACTAATGTGTTTCCCCCACCTTATCTTGTATCTATGTCATAAATCAATGCATGTTTTTCTGACCTTGTTAAGTTATTTTTGTCCAACCTGCTAAGTTCCTAAGGCTGTATTGATTAGCTAAGGCATGGTTCTGTGCCATTTATGTTCTAACGTATGTTTGATTTGTTAATATTTATCTTGAGAATTGCTTCTAGAGCAATTTTCTACAATAGTTTCTTCTCTAATGTACGGGTAACTAGCATTAGTTATTATGCATGCATGCTTTTAAGTTGATATATTTTCATAAGTTCTCTAGATTTTGGCACTATTGTGGTTTGTTGTAGACCATGCTACTAGATTGTTGTTGTACTTCTTGTGATCATGTAAGGATCCCTTGTTAGAAATCTTCATGTGAAATTGGTATCCCTCTGACTATAATTACTATGATTAAGGCTCATGTGTCTAAAGTCGTTTTTTAACTAATTCTGATTAATTCCTTATGCTAAACATGATTTCTGGAAACTTAGCATGTGTGTGTGTGTGTGTTTACATTGTTAACCCAATAGACCTACGCCTTAAGTCCTCCTAATGTGTGGATGTGTTCAACATGCTATAGTCCCCCCCCCCCTATTTATTGAATGATTGCTCAATATGGTGTTAGTTTTTATGTCAAACTTTCCATGTTATAGCTGGTTCTCACTGGTCCACCTAGTCGGAATGTTGAAGCCCTTTTATTTAACCAATCTTGTTCCCTAGCTTCTTAAAAAAAGTGCCGATATGTTTATGTAATCGTATCCCTATGAGGTATTAATTCTAATAGACTTCAGAGTTGTCAATTGGTTGCCATGTATGGTTTGTTAACTCTTGTGGTTGAGCGTGTAAATGTGTCTTCCATTTAAGCCTTGAATGAGTTCATGTGTGGCCTCGATTGTGCAATTCATAAACTCTCATGTTCGAGGCATGCTTGGATTTGGGTCTACTATTTTTGTGAAAAGTGAGCTTGTTGAAGGCCCAGACAATAATGGGTTATTTCCTTTTTGGGCCGGATTTGTTTATTAGGCCTGTAGTGTTTCAGTATGGAGCACTTGTATTCCTTATTTTGGGCATGTAATAATTTATAACCAAAACAGATGGGGAAATTATTGAAAATGGGGATAGGGTACTCTAATTCTCACATGAATGGAAAGAAAATATGCCTATAAGCTTTAATTACTTTACTTATTGCTTTGTTTGACATGCGTTATTTTCTACACACTAATAGAAAGCATGCCTATAGGAACCTAAGTGCGTTACCTGCTATCATCAGAACCATGTCTAAAATATAACTATTTCCCTTGTCCGCATGCTTTATTTCTATACATTATTAGATAGCATGCCTATAGGATTCAAATATCATTGATTATTTGATCAACTTGTGCTATTGATTTGAGACTGCTAGACAACATGCCTATAAGATCGTGTTAAGTAATTAAGATCTTCTTTCATCGATACTCGTCTAGATACGATGTCTATAGGGCCTTAATTGATTAATCAAATTGTTGTTTTGTTGTTCTTGTCACACTGTCCGCCTAGACAACATGCATATAGGATTACGCATGAAGAATTTGTGTTCAAATATCAACTAATAGAGAAGCTTCTTATAGAAATTTGCTACTCGCTTATAAAGCATACCAATAGGATCAAAATGAGTAATTTTATGTTTTACAATGGCTTCACTGCCCAGGCCCATATTACGTAGAGATCATGTCTATAGACTTTAATAACGCATATGACAGGTAATCTGATTAGCAACACTGCCCATGAGATTTTACTAAGACGTATGGTCACATAGAAAATATGCTTGTACGTTTAAACGACTTTCATAAATATTGATTCTAAAATTGCGCAATGACTCCTCACTGCATTATCTAAAATATGTTTCCGTGCCTTTGTTGCTATGTGTGGAGGCTAACATCAGCCACTCGTTGCTATTATGTGCACTCCTACCTTTTTTTAAATGTTCGACTAGTTTTATTATCTTGAGAAACCTAAGTAAAGTCTAGAACCAGCTAAATAGTAGGTCCAAATCTTACTGGACCATATGCATGGGACGGGTAGTGCACACATAGGGCACAATTTGAAATTAATTAGAGAGCCTTTAAGTAAACAACTTCAACATAGTAACTAGGTAGCATGAGATGATAGTCCGTGCCCGTTGAATATTATGAGCAATTCCTACCTACAGGGAATTGCGAAGTATTATATATATTGCACGGGGTGATCCTTTAGGCAAAAACAACTTAGGATCCCCTCCCCATTTTCTTATATGCTTGATGAAGGCTTCAATCATTTACATAGACATACGCAGTTGTAATCCTTGTGGTCTTCTAAACTTGTGAAAATTATTCAAATAGTTTTTATAATATTTTCATTGCACTGGTTTACGTTATAATGGGAGTTTCAGCTTTTATATTTTTCTGTACTTATGTGCTCTCCTAGTTTAATCATATAATCCACATAGTGTAAAATTCGGTCGGTAACCATAGTTGTAGACCTCGAAGAGTGCCTAACACCTTCTCTTTGAGATAATTTGATCCCTTGCCCGATCTTTGGTGGCATTGACTGATCAAACAGAGTTGTTTGCAAATAGGTGCCCTAACGCACCTTAAAATCGTTAGGTGACAACTCTTCTCTTTTAATATCCATTTAAAAGTGTTGTCACGTGTCAAAACCCGCTTTCGCGAGAATACAGGGCGAAACACCAGTCATATTAGAAATCCTACTTATGCTATGTGTGGTACTGTTGGGACCCACAATGGTCACATTACATGTTGAATTATTTGTAGAATTTTCCATTTTCTACTCAGCCACATCTATTATTTGCACATTATATCTTAGTCTCTATTGACCTTTATTGATATATCATATCATCATTGTTTGAGCTAATCATCATAATTTTGTGAGCATGAGATACTGGAGAGATTAATCACTGAGTGTGGCTGAGGGTCTATTGTGAGTGATATTTATGGGATCGGACTGCACTCTGCAACATGCTCTATTGATTCATTCCAAGATTTGGTTTATTATAGCGCTTGGGCTGAATCAACCCCTCCAGAGTCTGCACATCCACAGTAAGCGCAATTGCTAGCAATTATTTACATTTGGGTTGGATCTGCCCTGGTTTATTCGCATTTGGGCTGGATCTGCCATAGTTTATTTGTGTTTGGGGTGGATCAACCCTGTTTTGCGTTGGATCTAAATTCTTGTACCATTACCTGTAGATGATGAATTTCTGATGTATCACTATAATATTTTCTGTGGATTCACGTACTATTAATTCTATATGTGGGCTATAATGTTTGAGTCTATCACTACTTTCATTCAGAAGGTTAACTTTGTTACTTATTGAGTTGGTTGTACTCAAGCTACAACTTGCACCTTGTGTGTAGATCTAGGTGTTCCCGGTCACGGCGGCTTCTAATTCATAGAGTGCAGACATTCAAAGATATTTGAGGTAGCTGTTTTGGCGTCTGTGAGCCTTGAATCTCCTCCCCTATCTTTCAGTTTATTTATTCAGCTCTACTTTCCAAACAGTGTACAAGTCACTATGTAGATTCTCATGTACTCAATGACACCCCAGTTTTGGGAAAACTTATGCATTGAGTTATGATATTCTATCTCATTTTATGAGATTTTTATTTATTTAAACTATTTTAGTATATTTCAAAGTTTAAAGTGTTGGAAATGCCTAAGTAATCAGCTTACCTAGTACCACGTTAGGCGCCATCACGACATGTTGGGTTTTGGGTCACGACAATGTCGTGTGTTGAAACCAAGTCACTCCATGGTTTTGAAGATTGACAAATGCTTACCCAGTTGAACCAGGTCCATCAGGGCAAACATTATTAAACAGACCCATTGGCATAAGAAGCGTACATGCACAGGAGATAAACATGATTTGTGAATTACCTATGAACTAAGAGGTTGTCTCCTAAAGCGAAAAGGTTGCAAAGTGATAAGAAGAAAGAGTTCGAATTCAGCAAGGACAGAAACAATCGAGGAAGTTGATATGAACACAAGCTCTTCCACCAAAGAAGAGTTTCACTATAACTGAACAACAACATCTCAACTATGGATTCTATAAGTTGTTGAAGTATTTTTGCTGAAGAATTGTTCGCACAAAGACAGAAGTGAAACAAGAACTGAAAGAAAAATTACCAAAGCAATTTTGCAAGCAGATTCCTTGTGCGACACAAAAGCTACTTGAACCAGCTAGAAGAAACAGTTTCATCTATTATCTTTTGAGTCTAGTTGGTTTGTAGTATGTGATTAAATATTATATCTTTCAGCTTTATTAGAAGCAATTTTAATAGGTACACATTAATCAAGTTAGAGTCAACTTGAAGTTTGTCGCAATTAGCTAAAGGCTAGTTTGATACAAAGGGATTAGAGTTAGTCCTTAGGTTTACAAAAGAGTTTATTTTGTAAATGTTGTTTGGCTCAGAGTTGTAGTGAAGAGTTTCGGAAAATCCTACTGGGAAGTAGGTCGTGGTTTTTTCACCTTTTCAGCCAGGTGTTTTCCACGTAAAATTATTGTGTTCTTTAATCTCTGCAATTACTTTTCTGCAAACAGTAGAAGTTGGAACACCACGAAGAACCAGGTTCTTCTATAGAGACTGCACTCAAAATTGGACACCACACAAATCACCC
>ML265752.1:15350-32069 GCA_005239495.1 Nicotiana undulata | reverse complement strand
CTTGCCTAACCTCGCCGTTAGGTGCCATCACGACCTGAACCGGGTTTTGGGTCGTGACAATTATTCTATGCGGACACGGTTCATTTGACCGTTTGGACTGGTATATTTGGCCAAGAGTCACTTGATACCGTTCGCAGAAGTTGAGGATCATGGGATCTATCTAGGCTGACGACAGTCCCGCCGGGACAAGGGTAAACATATATGTATACCTGCTGAGAAAGCCGGCCTCATATGTGGTTATGTCCTCTTCCCGAGAGGGAATCTTCACCAACACCGAATCCCCACAGTGGAAGTCATCTCTCACTTTCTCTATGTCTGATATTAAGCTGATATATCGGGACATGGGCTCATATCGCCCTGGCCTCTAGGAAGGTTTGTCGACCTAAATCGTAGGTTATCACACATGCTCCGGGGATGCATTCCTCGAGACGAGGAGGCTCCGTCGCTTTCCCTTTAGATGGACGTGAAGAAGAGGAAGGTTTATCGCCTTGGGAAACATTGGAAGGAGTCTTTGCCATTTTCGTTTGAGATATTTTGAAAGAAGGAAAGAAATATAGTTAGAGAAAGAACACAAGAAAGAAGTAAGGAGAATTTTATTAAGATCTAGGGGGTGCGGTGAAAAATAAGAGGCGAAGTAAGGGGTATTTATAGAGAACCATCATGTACGTTAGAGGAAGCCAAAAGACAGTAACTGCCGTAATCAACTCAAAGGCTTCTCAGTGGCTGTATGGACACGACCCTTTGGATTGCCTTCTATCGCGTCAATTGCTTTGTATGACACGAGGTGACACAATAATGGAAGCATTAAAGGATTATGTATTCAAATCGTTTCTTGTCTTTTCATTCCAAAAAACGCGGAGACTGTCTGTATATGGTCAAAATCGGGCACGGGCGATTTTGGAGATTGTTGTTGACATCGGGAGCAGACCCGAGTTGCAACTCCTAGACGAATTCCTCAAAGGGCTATAACCGAAGGATTGACGCACCTCAATACGAGGAGAAGATCGGAGCCCGTCACGGAAATGCGTGGGAACATGTGACTGAAGCTGACAATCGTTTGCAAAATAGTACGAATCCGTACCGGACCACTGAATAGTTGTACCAGCTATTCTCTTTTGTAATAAATGCTTATGTACCATGTTGGGACTCCCCTACTATATAAAGAGTACCCTTATCATTTTTTGCACACACAATATTCAATACAAGGAACAAGAGCATTCTCTACTCTCTAACTCAAACATCCGCTATTGTCTCTTTACTGATTTATTACCTATGTTTATCGTATTTCATTGATTGTTATTCATTTATTATCCATCATTGATCATAATAACCTACTTCTAGTCCCATAAAATTACTATAGCTTCATCAATCGCCCGTCATCGACCCCGAGCCTCGACCTCGAGGACCTGTCTCAGCCAATTCAGAATCCTCGACTCGAGGCAGTCTGGTTTTCCTATCTTCGATTTCGTATCATTTTTACCTCACTTGTTTCATTCACACTTAGCATCTACTGCTTAAAAACTAGCATTAGAATAAATCACATATTTTTAGAACCGCATAATTAAATTTAATTGTAATTACCATTTTCAAGGTAAACAACACTAAAACCTAAGCAAAAAAGAGTAAATAGTAGGTTAAAATCCCTAGTTATCAGGGTTGTGAAACTAGAGAGGTTCACATCTGAGTGAGGCTGATGACCTGTTTGTGAGGTATTGTACCTTAGCACGTGAGTTGTCTGTGCAACACGTGAGTTGTCCATGCGGATTCTGATATGATATAGTAGCACATGAGTTATCCGTATGGACCTTGATATGATATTATAGCACGTGAGTTGTTCGTGCGACACGTGAGTTGTCCATGTAGATTATAGCGTTTGGGCTGCAGGAGCCCCTTCGGAGTCTGAATACCCCCAGCGAGCGCAGGTACCTATTGAGCGTGTGTATTGAGGGCTGAGAGCCGAGTGTTAGCTATTGAGAGCTTGAGTGACAGTACCCTGTGAGGTTGCATCTGTCTCTTTGTTGCTGCATTTAGTGGATTCATGCTACTGTTATATTTGGGTTTACTTGAACTTGGTAAATATTCAACTATTTTGACTCACATCACTGACATTTACTCATGTTTACGCTTAGACTTGAAAATTATCAAATGAACTATTTTGTAAAGCTCGTCACTGCTTCTCAATTCCATATTTATTTCTGTTACTTGCTGAGTTAGTTGTACTCATGCTACACCCTGCACTTCATGTGCTGATCCAGGTGTGTTTGAGCACGGAAATCGTTGAGTTCGGGCGTGATCGAGTTCCGGAGATTTCGAGGTAGCTGCCAGTGTTTGCACAACCTTGTATCTCCTTCTATATTTCTTTTTGTCTTGTATTGATACTTAGACACTGGTTGTATTAGTTTTTGATACCTAGACGCTCATGACTTGGTGACACTCCGATGTTTGGGGCTAGTTTTCCCTCATCGTTGTTTCTATTTTGAGTTCAACTTTGTTTTTTATGAACATTTCTGATATGTAAAGGTTTTAAATTACTTTTATATTGAGCTACAGAAGTACTTTGGAAAAGTCGGATTGCCTAGTGATCACGCTCAACTGTGTCTATTAAAAGACTAAGCGGGCGTTGCAAATATAATCCGGAGTATTATGCCCAGAGTCGAATCCCACATGGAATTAACGTATCAATTGAAGTCTTCAGAGTACTAGATTCTTAATAATCAAATTTCTCAAACTTTGTAATTATAACTTTGGAGTGTTTATGCTACTACACTTGAACAAAATTTATAACTAAAACTTTAACTAACAAGATTGTTTAAACGACGGTGATAAAGGTCTAAGGTTATGGTTTCCCCCGTTGTTGATTTTCCTTGTTGTATATGTCCTATAGTTTTTACTTACGTATCTCTATCAATCATGAACCCTTCATTTATCATACATCTCTCTCAAGTAATTATGATAATTTACTAGATGCACTTTCTCAAGTTACGCTAGCTAGATTTCATTACCGTTTACTTCAGATTGCACCCGAGGTATCATTATCTCTAATCCAACCTCTAAACCCTCGGTTATGACTCTCGCATATACTCCAGGAGTGGTGTTGTTCAAACAACTACCTAAATATCCACTCTCTCTCAAGTAGATACATACTAAATAGGAACAACTAATTGAGGTCCCTTCAATCAACTACAACAAGAACGTAGTTGAACAAATAGAGATTAACAACCAAATCAAAACTATATTAATATATCAACAAGTTCATCCCCAACGGGTTTCACGAACAACCTTAGAATAAGGAATTAGCTACTCATGCTCAAGAATAACAAAAACCCAAAATAATTCATAATGCTAAAAAATAAAGATGAAAAGAAGAAGAATTAAAGATCTAATTGTTGCTTGTCTTCTCACAATGAGTTTGCCTCAACTTGAGCCTAAAAAATAGAGTTATCCCCCTCTCTTGGGCGGATTTACAAAGCTTATATAGGGTTTTGGAAAATAAATCCCGTGTTTTGCACTTAAATCCTTGAATTTCCAGGTTTTCCAGCATTCGCCCGCAGTCGTGGCAGGAGCGCGGCACGACTGCGATCGACTTCATTTTTTCCTTAAATCGCTGACTCCCACCGCGGTCGACCGCGGACGCGGTGGACCTTGCTTCAGCCAATTTTTTTTCTCTTTTTCTTGTGCAATCCAACGGGTGTTTCTTTGATTGGCCTCAAACTTCCATACTTGACTCCAAATTGCTCCAAAGTTCTCTTCCCGTAGAATATATCCTGCAAAGCACGGAAAACACTAATCAGAGCATTTTGTTATCAATATTTACATTAAAAACATCATAAAGTATGGTTCATTAGGGGCGCAACTATAGTCTAATTCACCTATTATCAACACCCCACACTTAACCTTTGCTCGTCCTCGAGCAGCTAAACCACATTCTAAGGCCTAATCCTCTTAAGCATTACCCTTAGGTGTCACACCCTGTCATTTTACAAGTAACAACCCCAGCTATGTAACATCTACGCCTCAAGTGGAGACTCTATATTCCATGCCACACTCTTACTTCCTCAAAGTACTCTATATAGAGGTCAAGATTTACCTTTTCTTCATGAATTACATGCCCTCACATCACACAATTGAGAGTAGTTCCACAAAAAATAAGATCAAGCATAACAGGAACTTTAAGTTGAAAGAATTCACTCACTCTCAACAAAGAACATTCATATGCCTCACTGACACGCCATAAGCTTGCCCGTAGTGTAATACTCTACTAGTCGAGTCTATTCAGTCTAAGATCAATATGTCTTTATTTGGTTATAATGTATGCTAAAGGACATGTAGGATACATTTGGTTATAGTGACTAACCTCCCTAAGCACTTTTAATACACTTACATCAACATTCAGCCCATTTGCATTGTTGGCCAGCACTTTCACCGCACTTTGCTTCACCATTACCCCAATCTTTTCAGGTGAAACTTTCTCTTTTTTTTGTTTTCTAAGTGGTTTTCACTTTGCATTTTATTTCCTTTTCATTGTTTTGCACCTTTCATCCTATTCCTTCTATTTATCTTTTCAAACCCAACCACCACCCCACACTTTGAATTTTACACATTTTCTAACAATTCAAGTGCTCATGGGAGGTACATGGTTCAAACAGACAAGCTATTCAAACAGCTGGGTATGATTCGTTATGTGGTTGTCAAAGAACAGGCTTATAAGCTCAAAGGGGTTAACTATGGTTAATTTCTTTCAGGTGGAGAAAAATTTATGTCTGGCTTAACAAAGAAATGCCTATATCCTTTCTAAGACTGAGCAAACTTCTATTTCATTTTGTACACACACAGGGCAAGTTCTAGGTATTACATGACAACAGAGAATATGATGCAACTACCTCACACACACATGGCACATAATCCAATCCAAATTGGTTCATCAACACACTCAAGTGAATATTCAAGTCAGTTACAATGTTCAAAATTAAGGCATTATCCAAGAGTCCACAAATGAGCCTAAGCGTCACACCCTAGAGTTTGTTTTGATTTTCAGGTGTAACACACTCATGTTTGCATTATTGCCTTACCCTTCTCGCCCAAGAGAATCCTAATAACTACAATAAAAAGAAAAACCTAACTACACCCGGTTCAAGATAAACCCTTGGAAAAGAACCGTGGTCAAAAGAAAAACCAAGGGGGAGTTACTACACAACCTAAAAGAAAAATAAAAAATCTTTTTGGTATTTTCTTTAGACTAACTTCCCTCAAGAAGACTGTCTAAGTGGTCCGTCATCAGGAAGAGTCCCTAAATTTTCAATTTTGTTTTGTTTTTAAGTTTCGACTTAGTGCCCTCAAGAGATCCGTCGGAAGGTGTCCATCTTTGGGCCAAGCCGACTAAAAGAAACACCACTAAACCAATTATATACACAAAAACAAAATAACAAGTTCACCTATACAGCAACAACAACAATTAAGCCCCCCACCCCGCACATAAAAATTTGGCATGTCCCCATGTCAATTAACAATGAAAGTACAGAGGGGTGATGAGACTTCCCTGGTTCTCAGTCATATTCAGAAATGGTGGAAGGGTCCACATGGTAGGACCTCCCTAAAGCGCGGAACCACGCCATGAAGCTCTTCTCCGACCTAGCCTGGCGGGTGGACATAACATCCATCCGGACATGAAGGGTATCCACAGAGGCGCGCAAGCCAACTACATCCTCCTCCAGAGTTGACAGCCCGGGACAAGACCGGGACCGAGAGGGACCTGCCTCATCATGGGACCGCCGAGGTGGTGCAGCAAGAGGAATGATCTCATCCTCATCATCAATCTCTATGGGTGACGCAACATCTTTTCCCACAATGATCTTCCTAGCTCTGAACGGGGCTTTCTTTTGCAATTTACCATCCCCGGGCCTGTCGGGAACATTAGCCATCCTGCACAATCGCGTCACGAGGGAAGGGAAGTAAAGCCCTTTTGTCAGCTTGGGTGACTTGATAAACATCTCATCGCCAATTACCCGGGCTATATCAAAGTCCATCCCATTCACAAAGCACCAAACCATCACTGCCCGAGGACCATTAACATCAGTCGTGTTGATGGTGGGTAAGAAGCGGCTACAGATCACAGTAAACTAGCACTTAGCCTCCCAGGTAAACGAATTAGAGTTCAGAGTGATGTTCTCCTTCACCCAAGTAGGCCTCCATCCTAGACAGATGGACTCTACTAGCATTGGCCAGTTGGCTGGTGGAGCCTGGTAGGCCTGATAATAATCGATATCTCCTGTGAAGGACGGCAACCTATAAGCCTGTCATATAGCAGCCACAGAGGCATCCACCGTCGTCCTCCTGACAGTAACTGACCGGAGCATATGTTCCAGGGAGTTCGCATAGAACTCCCGGACCATCATAATGTTTGCTTCCTCTGGTTCCTCAAATAATATGTCCAATTGGCGCCTTTGGATTTCATCGAACATAGCTGGGTTTTCAATTTGTAAGGAGGCCCTTTCAATTGGCACCTCGTGTACCAATTTTTTATCAGACTTGGCCGCAAACCGGTCCTCAGCTTCTTTGGACTCGAATCGGGACAAATTAAAGCGACTCGTCCCCTCAGTGTTTCGTCGTTTGTGGGGTGCCATGATACCTGCGATAAAAGAGGGACAAAATTTAGAGGGTTCCCAAAAAGCATGCCTATCGGGTGATTACTCAGACTTCACCACCCCGATGGTCACAACACAACCCAAACTTGCCCAATGGGGCCAATTTACAAACACTAAGTGGGCATAATTGTACAAAGATACATTGGCCCCAGTTATACTACATTGTCCCCAAATTGCAACACAACGGACACATATTAGCCCCCCATATAAAGTCAATCCTCCCAATATTTCAACACAACTGACCCATAATGGCCCCCGTATAAATTAATTTCTCCCTAACCTGCAACACACACGTACCAACACACAACCCCACCACACATAAGGCTTCCCCCATTGTCAATCAAGCCCTAACAATTACAAATCAACCCAAAGTGGGCACACCCACCATACAACAAGTACAAAGTGTTATGAAACTACCATTACACAATAATACACAAAGATCTACTACAACAATAGCAAACTAAAAGCAAAAATTAAAGAGAAGAAGAGAAAAAGAAAAACTTACTTGATAGAAGAGGGAGAAGACAACAATGGGGGAATGAGGGAGATGAGTGAGGGAGAATGTGGTTGTGCTTGCAGGTGGGAGAGGGAAAGGTGGGTGGTCTTGTGGGAAAAGGAAGAAGAAGGGGTAGGGGCGTGGGTTTGTGTGTTGTTAGGAGAGGGAAAGAGTTTGAGAGAAATTAGGGGGAGGTTAGGGTAGTGGGCGGGAGAGAGGGAGGTTATGGGGGAAAGAAGGTTTAAAAGAAAATAAAAGAAAGAAAAATGAAAAGAAAAAAATTAAAAAAAACTTTACCTGGGTGCAGATTCGCCTGCCGCGGTCCCGGTGGGTTCAGAGGGGACTTTTCACTGCGGTCGAGCCGCGTTTCACCGCGGCCGCGGGAGATTCAGAGGGGGTCTTTCACCGCGGTCGCGGTGGCTTGATTTCAAAGGCTGTTACATTTTTACCTTGTTTTCACCTTACCAGAGTTGTTTTATTCCCCAGGCTTTTGCTCAACACACCTCCCAAGATTGTCCTGCACACTCAAAAACTTGTCAGAATTAACTACCTCAATTTCTACATAATACAAAGAGAAAACACTACCATCATGGGTTGCCTTCCACGCAGCGCTTGATTTAACATCGCGACATGACGCAGAATGAGCGCATTTAAGGCTTGCTCAACCTCTGTGGTTCTAAAAGATGCACCACATACAATTCTTTAGTTTCTTCCATTCCCATATATAGTTTGAGTCGTTGTCCATTAACCTTGAAGGCATTGGACCCATCTTCAGTTTCTATCTCCACAGCCCCAGAGGGGAACACTTCGACCACTTTAAATGGTCCAGACCATCGAGACTTAAGCTTACCAGGAAACAATCTCAACCTTGAATTATACAGTAACACCTTGTCACTGGGTTTGAAATTTCTGTCCACAATGTTCTTATCATGCAACCTCTTCATTCTCTCCTTATATAACCTTGAGCTTTCAAAATCTTGATATCGGAATTTCTCCAACTCGTGCATCTCTGTTGCTCGATTTGCACCCGCAACATCTATATCCAAGTTCAACTACTTCAATGCCCACCAGGCTCGATGTTCCAACTCCACGACCAAGTGACATGCCTTACCAAATACCAATTTGTATGTAGACATACCTATCGGTGTTTTAAATGCGGTCCTATAGGCCCATAGTGCATCGTCAAGTTTATTCGCCCAATCAGTTCTTGTGGCGTTCACTGTTTTGGTCAGCACACTCTTTATCTCACAGTTTGAGACTTCAACCTGCCCACTTGTTTGAGGGTGATACGGGGTAGCCACCTTGTGGCGCACATCATACTTAGCCAGCAACTTCTCAAAGACACGATTGCAAAAGTGCGTGCCCCCGTCACTAATGATAGCTCTTGGAATCCCGAACCGGGTGAATATATTCTTCTTCAAGAACCCCACGACCACTCTTGCATCATTGGTGGGGAACGCTGCACCTTCCACCCATTTAGACATGTAATCTACAGCTACAAGTATGTACTTATTGCTATAGGAACTAACAAAGGGACCCATGAAATCAATCCCCCATACATCAAATATCTCAACTTCTTGAATTGGGTTCATTGGCATCTCATGTCGACGGGATATGTTTCCCGTTCTTTGGCACTCGTTACATCCCTTCACCCATTAGCGAGCATCCTTGAAAATAGTTGGCCAGTAGAAACCGGCCTCTAACACCTTTGTTGTTGTCCGAACTCCTCCAAAATGTCCTCCATATGGTGACGCGTGATAAGCCAGCAAAACAGAAAATTGTTCTATCTCGGGGACGCATATCCGGATCATGTTATTAATAATATTCTAAACAAATGAGGTTCGTCCCAATAGTAATTTCGGCAGTCACGATAGAATCGTTTCTTTTTAACAGAAGAGAGTTCATAAGGTTCAATGCCGCTGGCCAAGTAATTTGCAATATCTGCATACCATGGCACATCTTCCACACTTGTGTCTATCAGCTGCTCATCTGGAAAGGTTTCCAGAATATCCTCAGACTCAACCACATTTTCAGCACCTTTAAGGCGTGACAAATGGTCAACGACTTGGTTCTCTGTGCCCTTGCGGTCACGAATCTCCAAGTCAAACTCTTGAAGAAGCAACACCCAACGAATTAGGCGCGACTTAGACTCTTTCTTGTCAACTAAGTATCAAATGGCTGCATGATCAGTATATACGATCACCTTCTACCCGATCAGGTAAGACCTGAACTTGTCAAAGGCGAACACGACAACCAACATTTCTTTTTCAGTTACCGTGTAATTCAGCTGAGCTCCACTCAACGTCCTACTTGCGTAGTAAATTGGGTGCATTACCATATCTCAGCGCTGACCCAACACGGCTCCCACAACGTAGTCACTAGCATCACACATGAGTTCAAACGGTTGCTCCCAGTCGGGTGCAACTACAATTGGTGTTGTGACTAACCGCTTCTTTAGTTCTTCAAAAGCCACCCTGCAATCATCAGAAAACAAAAATGGGTTATCTTTTTTGAGCAACTTACAGAGGGGGCTGGCAATCTTGGAAAAGTCCTTGATGAATCGCCGATAGAACCCGACGTGCCCCAGGAAGCTACGAATAGCTTTGACTGATGAGGGAGGTGGAAGCTTTTCGATCACATCCACTTTGGCTTTGTCCACCTCAATACCTTTACTCAACACCAAGTGCCCCAAGACGATCCCATTTGTACCATGAAATGGCACTTCTCCCAGTTCAGCACCAAATTCGTCTCGATGCACCTCTTCAGGACACAGGTTAAATTCGCTAGGCACGCATCGAATTAATTGCCCACTACTGAGAAATCATACATGAAGACCTCCATAATATCTTCTACCATGTCTGTGAAAATGGCCATCATGCACCGTTGGAATGTTGCAGGTGCATTGCAGAGACCAAATGGCATTCTCCTGAAAGCAAACACCCCGTAGGGGCATGTAAAGGAGGTCTTTTCCCTGTCTTCTGGGGCGATAGAAATCTGGTTGTACCCTGAGTACCCGTCAAGGAAACAAAAGTGAGACCTCCCCGCTAGCCTGTCGAGCATCTTATCAATAAAGGGAAGTGGGAAGTGGTCTTGCGGGTGGCAAGGTTCAACTTTCTGTAGTCCATGCATATTCTCCAGCCCGTGAAGGTTCTTGTGGATATCAATTCATTTTTATCATTCTTTACCACTGTCATGCCACCCTTCTTTGGGACACACTACACTAGGCTAACCCAGCTGCTGTCAGAGATGGGGAAAATGATTCCCGCATCTAACCACTTTATGATCTCCTTCTTCACCACTTCCTTCATATTCGGGTTCAAGCGCCTTTGGTGTTCCCTGGAAGGTCCGTGTCCCTCTTCCAGGAGAATCTTATGCATGCAATATGCTGGGCTGATCCCCTTGATATCTTCCATGGTCCAACCAATGGCAGTCTTACACTCAGAGAGCACCTGTAGTAACTGCTTTGTCTGCACATCTAAAAAACTGGATGAGATAATAACATGTAGTGTAGAATTAGGGCCTAGAAATGCGTACCTGAGATGAGCTGGCAGTGGCTTCAATTCTAACTTGGTTGGTTCTTCCACAGAGGGTTTGGCTGGCGGGCTCTCTCTCTTCTCTAAGTGAAATGGTTCAAACTCGAGAGCCCTCGCCCATATCGCTTTACCTTCTAATGCTAACACCCACTCTGCCAATTCCTCACCATTTACATCATCCAGGTTCATCAAACATGCAGCCAGGGGGTCCTCAATAGTTAAGGACGCATCATCTTCTTCTACTATCACATCCACAACATCAATTAAAGAGCAGTTGGCAAACTCACTTGGTCGCCTCATGGATTTTTGCACATTAAATGTGATTTCTTCATCATTAAGCCTCATCTTGAGCTCCCCGGTCTCACAATCAATGAGAGCTCTGCATGTGTCCAAAAATGGACTTCCCAAGATTATGGGAATCTACTCATCCACACGACAGTACAAGATCACAAAATCAGCAGGGAACACAAACTTCCCCACTTGCACCAAAACATCATCGAGAATACCTGACGGTCTCTTTACCGTCCTATCAGCAAGTTGACACAACATGGACGTGGGCCTTGCTCTACCAATACCCAGTCTCTTATAAATAGCCAGGGCATTAGATTAATGCTTGCCCCCAAATCGCATAGTGCTTTGGCAAAAGAAAAATTGCCAATGGTGCAGGGAATCGTAAAACTCACTGGGTCAGACAACTTTTGTGCTATTGGTCTTGTTACCACAACACTGCAAGTCTGAGTCAAAGTCACAGTCGCCAAGTCTTGGAAATCAAACTTCCTGGACATCAAGTCCTTCATCATATTTTCATACCCAGGCATCTCTTTCAGAGCATCAATCAGAGGAATGTTTAAATGTATCTGCTTCAGCATATCCAAGAACTTCTTGTATTGATCATCCTTTTGGTATTTGGCCAGCCTTTGAGGAAATGGGACTGGTGGTCTCTTCTTCCCAGTGATTTGGGATGTTTCTTTCTCCGCTACCACTTCAACTACTGGCTCTGGGTTTATCTCCACTTCCTTTTCAGCCTCTCTCTGGCCACTAGATTCTCCCTCAGCAGTTTCCACTGTTACCTTGGTCAAGTTTGTGGAGTCATCAATTTCGATTGGCACTGACACTAGTGTCTCTGCCTGCCTACTTTCCTGAGCCAACTCTTGTTCCAGGTCTAAGTCTATACCATTGCGGAGACTCACCGCCATCATCTTCTTCAGGCCATGGTCCTTGGTATTCACCTGAGTGTCTGTCGGTAAAGTTCCATGAGGACGATTGTGCACTGCATTTGAAATCTGGCCCAACTGCACTTCAATATTTTTGATTGCTGAATCATGAGCATCTACTCTTTCGCTGATTTTGGCAGTTGACCCAATCACATGTTGCATCATTGCTTCCAGCCTAGAAAAGCCATCTTCTTGCCTCCCCCCTTGTTGTTGCTGAGGGAGGTGGTATGCATACTGTTGAGCTTGATTGTTATACCCCTGTGGCCTTTAGTAAGGTGCCACATTACCATGAGGTCTCATGGCACCCATGTTTCCGTTGTTCTGCTGATGATGATGAGGTATATATGGCTGAACTTGCTGACCCTAGTTCTGTCCTCCTTGTCTCTAGCCTCCGTAGTTTGACACATAGTTCATGTTTTCCAGGTAAGGAGGGTGATTACAATATGCATTCCACTGATTACCAACCGGCCGACTAATGCAAGATGTGCATAAGCCTCCATTGGTAGTATCCACAATGTGAACCTGCTGCTTTATCCCTGACTCCTCTACCTTTTTCGTAAGAAGACTCATTTGTGTCATCAACGTAGCCATATTCTCCGCCATAGTGTTGGATGGATCTAATGGCACTGAATGAACAATTGGGGTAATTGGAGCACCCCTGGTTGTCCATCCTGAATTCTGCACCATTGTGTCAAGTAGAATATGGCATTCTCTCCATGATTTTCTAAGGAATGCTCCACCTGCTGAAGCATCAACATTGGCTTTTACACCATCAGCTAGACCCATATAGAATCGTTGTCCCAACATTTGATCAGGAATACCATGATGAGGACAGATAACCAGCATCCCTTTGAACCGTTCCCATGTCTCATGTAGTGTCTCCATGGGCTTCTGCCTAAAGCTTATGATCTCATCAATCTGCTGTGCTGTCTTGTTTGGTGGATGGAATTTATTCAGAAATTGCTTGACCAACTCCTCCCATGTTGCAATAGAGTTGATAAAGAGAGAGTTGAGCCAAGTCTGGGCAATTCCTGTCACTGAGAGCGGAAACAATAACAGTCTTAGTGCTTCCAGAGTAACATTTGGCTGCCTCTGGGTCTTGCAGATAGACCGAAAATTCTTTAAGTGTTGCTGAGGATCCTCCACGTATGACCCCTAAAATTGCCCCTTATTCTGCAACAAATGCAGCATATTGTTTGTAATCTGAAAAGACTCTACTTCAATCTGAGGGACCAAAATCGCGGTTGCCAAGTTATCAGATGTGGGTTGTGCCCAGTCGTAAAGTGGCGCCTCAGGTACAATGGGTGCCTGAGGCGCAACAATTATTGCTTCAGGGTCGGCCACCCCATCGCCTATATCCCCAACATTAAGGTTGTTTATGTTGTTTAGCTCTGCCATTTAAGGTTCTATGTGTTCAATGTGTGTTTGTTGTCTGCTTCTCCGATTGGCCCTGTTCAAGGCCCTGAAAACTTTTTTGGGGTCTGGCAATGCTTCAAATACGTCACCAGTTCTCGAAGAGTTCCTAGGCATGCACTTGTACCACCGATTCAGCAAACGTTAGAAATTCAATATATGTGTGAAATCAACGAAACTTGACTATACTTAAGAATTTCCGTATTTTTCTTCAACTACACTTGATAATACTGTTAATTCCCCGGCAACGACGCCAAAATTTGATCACGCTCAACTGTGTCTATTAAAAGACTAAGCGGGCGTTGCAAATATAATCCGGGGTATTATGCCCATAGTCGAATTCCACAGGGAATTAACGTATCAATTGCAGTCTTCAGAGTACTAGATTCTTAATAATCAACTTTCTCAAACTTTGTAATTATAACTTTGGAGTGTTTATACAACTACACTTGGACAAAATTTATAACTAAAACTTTAACTAACAAGATTGTTTAAACGATGGTGATAAAGGTCTAAGGTTATGGTTTCCCCCGTTGTTGATTTCCCTTGTTGTATATGTCCTATAGTTTTTACTTACGTATCTCTATCAATCATGAACCCTTCAGTTATCATAAATCTCTCTCAAGTAATTATGATAATTTACTAGACGCACTTTCTCAAGTTACGCTAGCTAGCTTTCATTACAGTTCACTTCAGATTGCACCCGAGGTATCGTTATCTCTAATCCAACCTCTAAACCCTCGGTTATGACTCTCGCCTATACTCCGGGAGTGGTGTTGTTCAAACAACTACCTAAATATCCACTCTCTCTCAAGTAGATACATACTAAATAGGAACAACTAATTGAGGGCCCTTCAATCAACTACAACAAGAACGTAGTTGAACAAATAGAGATTAACAACCAAATCAAAACTATATTAATATATCAACAAGTTCATCCCCAACGAGTTTCACCAACAACCTTAGAATAAGGAATTTAGCTACTCATGCTCAAGAATAACAAAAACCCAAAATAATTCATAATGCTCAAAAATAAAGATGAAAAGAAGAAGAATTAAAGATCTAATTGTTGTTTGTCTCAACTTGAGCCTAAAAAATAGAGTTATCCCCCTCTCTTGGGCGGATTTACAAAGCTTATATAGGGTTTTGGCAAATAAATCCCGTGTTTTGCACTTAAGTCCTTGAATTTCCAGGTTTTCCAGCATTCGCCCGCGGTCGCGGCAGGAGCGCGGCACGACCGCGTCGGCTTCATATTTTCCTTAAATCGCTGACTTCCACTGCGGTCCATCCGCGGTCGACCGCGGCCGCGGTCGACCTTGCTTCAGCCAATTTTTTTCTCTCTTTTTCTTGTGCAATCCAACGGGTGTTTCTTTGATTGGCCTCAAACTTTCATACTTGACTCCAAATTGCTCCCAAGTTTTCTCCCCGTAGAATATATTCCGCAAAACACAAAAAACACTAATCAGAGCATTTTGTTATCAATATTAATATTATAAACATCATAAAGTGTGGTTCATTAGGGGCGCAACTATAGTCTAATTCACCTATTATCACCTAGACACCATCACGACATATTAGGTTTTGGGTCGTGACAAACAACCGTTCAAACAAGCGGTTAGTATCTCGACTAATTTACCGAGCATTTATTATCTGTCATCAGTATATGTATCGAACAATGCTATTCATTCAGTGTTTTCTTTTTAATCTGTGATGAGATTTCAACCTTGGTCTTCGCTTTCCTTCCCTTTCCTACCCCCTACAGATTTAAATATTAAAAATAAAATTGTCTCCAAAATTTTATCACTTAGCTCATCAAAACTTAGGTAAATTGGAATAAATTTATAGTGTTTTTTTCTTTCTATTGGGGGTATGAATTATGCACCTTGATCTTCAAAGTTTTAACACAATTTATTGACCACTAAACTATCATTAGATGAGAGATTTGAAAATTTCTGTACTTCAACAGTTTAATTCCACATTTTGGAAACAGCAATAGTTTTATTATCGAAACTGCAATTTGAATCACAAACTCTTCCAAAAGGTTTATTTATTAAATTTAAGAGAAAAAAACTTCTTGTAATGGTGCAACGCCGAATTAGAGGCGTATGTAGTGTTATAATAGACGTATGTAGTGTCATCTAAACCTAATACTTTTGACAAAAAGTATAAATTTAGTGTAAATATTCATCACAATTGTAACATATAATAGGTCTGAATTCATAATTTTAAAAATATAACAGGTTAAGTATTAAAAATCATAACGGCTGAACCCAACGAATCAACATTGAGGATCTGCATGTGTGGTTAACTCAAAATCGAAATTCAATATAGTCTATTAAGATTGCAATCAAACATCGAAATCTTAACACCTAATAACATGTGCACCCATGTGACTCAAAGGAATTTGTTTATCATTGTTTTATTTTCACTAAGTTTAATTTGTTGTGCAGATTTAGCACAATCATCTGACGTAATATAATATTAGCTGTAACTCAAGTGGAGTGAAATATTTGAAGAAAAAAGAAAAAGAAAGTCTCTTGTTGTTTTTAATTTAGTTAATTTGTTATAAAAGTGAAAAAGTAGCCTCGTATAATAAACGTACGGTACTAAAAGAAACGAAAAAAGGGGGTGCTTTAAAATTTTCATGTTAAACGTGCTTCATTGGATAATTCTGTAATGAGACACTAACTATGGTGGACAACTAAAGATAGCTACTAAAACCTGCTTTTCTCATAATCATCAATCTTTGTGTCTATATAAAAAGTTGGTTATATATATAGGTGAAATCACGGTTTAATGTTTATGAGTTTTGAATTTGTAATGAAACTCACATATCCTTTTAGTACGATTATAGAATCTAAGCAAAAGTTTTTAAACTCGGCCGACTTATACTTAATCCTCTAATTTCTCCCCTGGTTATACATTATTTATACTTTGCTCGTTAGAAAAAAATTTGCTTATTAAAACAACGGTAAATTTCATAAATAGTCATATTACTATGACTTTTTTTTTCACCATAGTCATATAAATTTGTTTTCTTACACAAAAATCAATAATTTTTACTAACTTACTCAAAAATCATGTAATTGACCGAAGAATATCAATTATTTCCGTAGTATTTACTTATTCCAAGTTTTTTTGGTTTTATTTTTAGTCTAACAAATAATAAGCCAATTAAAATAGAACCGACCCAACTCAACCAGACTCGACCCACCGGACCCTATAGCCATATATATAAATTAAAATAAAACTGAAAGTGAATCTTTCAAAACACGATAATTCTACATTTTCTTTTTCTTTTCAAGATTTTCATCCAAATTGTTAGCATTTTTGTTTCAAGTGCTCTCTTTGTATATCTTTTTAATTTTTTTGGCAGAATCTCATACATTCTGAACTAAGTTTTTTTTTTTTTTTTTTTTGGT
>ML265752.1:300-15285 GCA_005239495.1 Nicotiana undulata | reverse complement strand
TTTTTTTTTTTTTTTTTTTTGGTGGAGGGATTCCTTTTTAGTATTATTTAATCTATGTGTATATGTATCGGATCAGGTTGGGTTGGATCATTCTTTTCTTAAAGAAAGAATATAAATTTAACCGATTGACCGAAACTAATTGCATTTGCTAGCCAAAATATATAGAATATGTAGATTATATATATATATATATATATATATATATATATATATATATATATAATACACACACATATATAAATATATATTTTATCAACTATTATTTTTTAGAGCGGCTGGAGATATATATTTCTCCTATTTTAATTGACTTATTATTTTTTAGATTGAAAATAAAAACCAAAAACACCTGAAATAAGAAAATACTATAGAAAAATTATACTTTTCGGTCACAATAATTTTTGTGTGAGTTAATGAAAGTTTTATGATTTTTGTGTGAGAAAACAAGGTTATATGACTATGGTAAAGAATAATTATATGACCATTTGTGAAATTTACCCGCTGAAACGATTATGTTATAAAATCTGATACCCTCTTTAAAATAAATTCCCATTTTTCATTTAATTATATTGTCAATTGATAAAAGTATTGGTTTCTCCCATACAAAAGTAGTATTTACTTTTAAATTGCTGGGTTCAACGGTTATTTACTCACGTAATCTTAGAATCTAAGCAACATTTATCTATGTGCTTATCTCTGTCAATATTTTAATTTGTAATTTCAAAGTACAATTATTTGTTTGTTAAGAAGCTTTGTCCTTTAGTGTGAACACTCTTGTGTTTTACATTGCACTGTCGCGGTGAGATTTAGTTGCGTGAGATTTATATTTTAAGTTCTTCAATTATAATTAAAGTTCTATTTATTTTAAAAATATGAAGATTAAGAGTAACTCAAATAACCGACACATAATATTGCATATTTACTAATTGATCCGAACATTGTGAAAAAGATATTTAATTGAATATTTCTTTTGAAAATAGATACCAAATTTATATCTCACTTGCTATGGGTTTTACATCTTAGCTCTAGGTAAATTATCAGCCTTTTATTATTTTGCTATTTAAAGCAATTTGTATTTACTCGTGAAGGAGTAATCCTTTTAATTATAATATGGAAAATGGCCATATATGCGAGTGAACTATGCGAATTAGGACATACATGCTCGTCGTTGATAGTTTGGCACATATATGCTCAATCCGTCCAATATTTGCTCATTCATGTCCTGAGTTTAACGGAATCACTATTTTGTCTTTCTTAAATAATTAATAACCAGACCCAACCAAAATCTGCTGACTCGATCCGTTAGGACCCGACCCAGCCTTATTTTAAAGATTTTTTTGATATATTATATTTGTTTGATTGAGAAATTGTGTGATAATCATATTTATTTATTTGAGTAATTTGATAATCGATTTTTTTGTTATACATTATTTCAGGAAGTAATCCTATTAATAGTAGTAATTGGTATTTATTACTTTAATAATATAATATTCGAATTAGTTTGTGCTTCAATCATTTTACCATCGATTTTTATTTTTCTCAGAATCTATTTGTATTTTTCACCAACACAAATACAAATAACTCCATGTTCACTATAACTTAACCTGATGATTCCGTGTTTTTGTTTAGATTAGTGATCAATATATGATTGATTATTAGTTTATTGGATTATTTTCTGCATTACAAATTTATTATGAAATAATTAATAAATTGTTAAAATAATGGTACTTCTTTTCCATTTTTATATTTATTTTTTCTGCTCCATCATCTTTGATATTTGATCCAACAGGCGCCATAGTCTCATTTTTGTCTCCGGTCAAAATAGTATGGGCTAGCCAGTTTTTGGACTGGTCATTCAAAAATAGCCAGCGTTTGCCAAGTCATTGAAAAATAGCTTCTATTTTGCTGCAACAGAGACCGGCCCAGTATAATATACTGAAGTTCCACTATACTTTGTTGGAACTTTAGTATAATATACTGGAGTTTCAACAAAGTATAGTGGAACTCTAGTATATTATACAGGAATTCCAATATAATTCCTGTATATTATGCTGGAGTATTTTCAGGATTTTGAACAATTTTTCGTTCACATTTATCTTTACATGAAAAATGGCTAAATTTCGATGACTTTTGAAACTGTGATATATTTTTCAATGACCACTTTTAAATCTGATTTTTAATTTTCTCCTTTGTCTCGGTCATCAATCATTAATTACAACATTTTTGCTGTCATAAATTGTCAATATTAGTTATCAAACAAGCAACAACGTGGAAAAGAAAAATTAATAATCTCTGTCTCATTTTATATCAAAATGTTACTTCTTCTTTGACATTATTAATATTTGAGGAGTTAAACTAAAAAAAAAATCTTTGAGTATGATTTTCATATTTTCAATTACAAAAAAATAATTTTGGTTGGGTCTGGCTATTAATTGTTTAAGAAAGACAAAATAGTGGTTCCGTTAAACTAAGAGCATGAATGAGCAAGTATTAAACGGATTGGACATATGTGTGCCAAACTATTAACGACGGGCATATTTGTCCTAATTCGCATAGTTCACTGACATATATGACCCTTTTCCGATTATAATATTAATGAAATTTATTGATAATTTATTTTTAGGAAGTTAAAATGTGTAGCTTGTTTTCTTGAAGGCAATAATCTGTAAATTTTTAGTTGTTTGAAAATTGGGACATTACGATTGATTTGAAATCTCCTAGTAACTTTAACACTATTGCACACTTATAATAATATGCTAAATATACAGATGGGCAGTGGCATTGTGGAAGATGAAAATGAATGAATGACTTTGAATGTTCTGGACATACGCGTAAATGAATGGATGATGTGGCTATATAAAATACTAAATTAAATCCATGTCAGCAGTAATTGAATAACACGCACTATCACAAGTGTTTATTAGTAACTATTTTTTCAAGTAAAGGCGTTCAAATGAAAAACTCAAAAGTTCATATATTGACTTTTAAAAGTACTACAAGTTTAAGTGATCAGGAAGCCATTTCGCCTATAAAAAAAACTTTACGACTCTGATTTCAAGATAATAAATAGCGCAGATCCGATAAAAATATAAATAAACAACATGGTATTGGCATAAGTGAAAAGGGCTTGCTTCACTCCATAAATTTCTCTTTCGCAGTCAGTTTTGTTGAGTTCCATGTCAGAGAGAAAATAAAAAATTCTCAAGTAAGTAATTAGTTACAATCTGAGTAACAAAAACATGAATAAAGATTGTATGTTCAATTTTCTAGTTTCTAGTAATATATGGAAATACTGTGATCATAGGATTTCTTATTAAATAGAGATTTTAGAGTAATATTTGATCAGTTAATTGCCAAATAAAGTTGAAGATGTATTTTGAAAATTTTCGAAAATTTTAAAAACTGCAAAAAAACTGTTTTCCAAAATTTTTCACTCAAATCACTCACAAAATTTCAAAAACAACCTAAACTAAAATTTATTTCCAAACACAACTCTAAATTTCAAATACCATTTTTACTTAAAAAAGAATTTCACCTTTTTTTCGAATATTACAATTCTTATGTCCAAACGCCTACTAGTTCTGCCTTGAAAAGTAAAAAGAATATTTGAAGTTGAGATAAATATGAGAAAGAGTATTTGGAAAATTGAAGATATGAAATGGAAAATTGAAAATTGAAGATACTCTAAAATCTCTATTTAATAAGAAATCCTATGATCACAGTATTTCCATATATTACTAGAAACTAGAAAATTGAACATACAATCTTTATTCATGTTTTTGTTACTCAGATTGTAACTAATTACTTACTTGAGAATTTTTTATTTTCTCTCTGACATGGAACTCAACAAAACTGACTGCGAAAGAGAAATTTATGGAGTGAAGCAAGCCCTTTTCACTTATGCCAATACCATGTTGTTTATTTATATTTTTATCGGATCTGCGCTATTTATTATCTTGAAATCAGAGTCGTAAAGTTTTTTTTATAGGCGAAATGGCTTCCTGGTCACTTAAACTTGTAGTACTTGTATTACTTGTAGTTTGAGCCGTCATGGTTGAGATAAATATAAAAAACTCTGTTATATCTATATAACAATCCTTCACAATAAAATTTTTAAAATTATCATAACAAATGATGATGGTATAAAAAGGTTTGACAGTACTCTTTATACAATTTTTTTTATTTTATCAATAGTTCAAATATTAAGATTTAGTATTTCAAACGGTAACAAGAATTTAGGCGATGGAATCTTCTGTGCGATTCTAAATCTGAAAATTTATTTATTTCTCATTATATGACATTTATGGAATTGTAGAATTTACTATTTTTACCATCTTCACGTACCCATTATTCACTGACAGTTGTACCATCGTTACTATTAAACCACACATTAAAATTATTTCTGTTATTAGACCATTAATTAATAAAATTCCAACCAAAAATCACCCCAAGGAAAAGTCAAACTTCTCTTTGCGTTTCTCTATAAAACAGTATCCTAATAGGCTATCACCACCTTCAACTTATCAACAAGATTCCCTTGAATCCTCCTTCTTCTTCCTTACACCCACCCCCTCTCACCCCCACCCCACCCCAAAAATCACGAGCCGTCATGGCTTGTGAAGTGAACCGACTGGCTCCATTCCTCGGACCCAACACCACTGACGCCGTAGCCGCCGCCACTTACATATGTAGCCAATTTTCCGATGTGTCCAACAAGTTTGTTGATACCGCCTACGCTATCGACTCGACTTATCTCCTATTCTCGGCTTACCTTGTTTTTTCCATGCAGCTCGGCTTCGCTATGCTTTGCGCTGGCTCTGTCCGCGCAAAGAATACAATGAACATTATGCTTACCAATGTTCTTGACGCCGCAGCTGGTGGGCTTTTTTACTATCTTTTCGGCTTCGCTTTCGCTTGGGGCGGGCCGTCTAACGGCTTCATTGGGCGTCACTTCTTTGGGCTTAAAGAGATTCCTTCTACTTCTTTTGATTACAGTAATTTTCTATACCAATGGGCTTTTGCTATAGCCGCCGCTGGGATTACTAGCGGCTCTATAGCCGAGAGGACTCAGTTTGTAGCTTATTTGATTTACTCTTCATTTCTAACGGGCTTTGTTTACCCGGTTGTTTCTCATTGGTTTTGGGCCCCGGATGGGTGGGCCAGCCCGACTAATTCAAATTTGTTATTTGGGTCTGGTGTTATCGACTTTGCCGGGTCGGGTGTGGTTCATATGGTAGGTGGGATAGCCGGGTTTTATGGTGCGTTAATTGAAGGTCCGAGAATCGGGCGGTTCGATCACGCGGGTCGGTCCGTTGCACTCCGTGGACATAGCGCTTCGCTTGTGGTTCTTGGTACCTTTTTGTTGTGGTTTGGGTGGTACGGGTTTAACCCGGGTTCGTTTAATAAGATTCTAGTCATTTATGGTGCAAGTGGAGGGTACTATGGTCAATGGAGTGCTGTGGGCCGTACCGCGGTGACCACCACCTTAGCGGGTTGCACCGCGGCCCTAACCACGCTTTTTGGTAAGAGGATTCTTTCGGGTCATTGGAATGTGACGGATGTATGTAACGGACTATTAGGCGGGTTTGCAGCAATCACGGCCGGGTGCTCCGTGGTGGAACCGTGGGCCGCGATCATTTGTGGTTTCGTGGCGGCTTTAGTTTTAATCGGTTGTAACAAGTTAGCGGAAATATTTAAGTATGACGATCCACTTGAAGCAGCACAACTTCATGGTGGTTGTGGTGCATGGGGAATAATTTTCACTGCCTTATTTGCTAAAGGGAGCTATGTAGATCAAGTTTACCCGGGTAAACCGGGTCGACCTCACGGGTTATTCATGGGTGGTGGAGGAAAGCTACTCGGGGCACATATAATCCAGATTCTTGTGATATTCGGGTGGGTCACGGCTACAATGGGTCCACTTTTCTATATTCTTCATAAGTTTAAGCTTCTTCGGATCTCTTCGGATGATGAGATGGCGGGTATGGATTTGACCCGACATGGTGGATTTGCTTATTACCATGATGAAGATCTTAAGCATGGAACGCAAATGAGAAGAATTGAACCAACAAGCTCAAGTTAGAAAAATTATCTTTAATTTACTTTGAACTTTCTATTATTTCTTCTTCAATTTGTTTTAGAAAATTAAATTAGGTGTGTAGATGAGAAAAAAGAAAAAAAAAAAAGAAAAAAAAAAGAAAGATTGGGTGTTTGAGGGTATATGGGTGGTTGTCATTGAAGATAATGTGAACATGGACTATGTTTATTATTTCTCTATTTGACTATGCATTCCTTATTGTACATATATATTTCCTCTTTATTCAAGTCTTGAACATTATTGTGGAACCGTCAAACTTGACTTCTCTCTTTAATTGACCTTTTTAGCTGGCGTTTGCACATAAATTTGATTGAAACTTGAAAAAAAGTTTGTGATATTGTGTTGTGAAAGTTGAAATTGCGTTTGGACATGCATTTATTTGAAAAAAGTTAAATTTTTGTGAGTCTGCATAAAAAAAATTCATCCTAAACTAGTTTTGAGGAACTTGATAATTTTTTAAGTTTTTCCCCCAAAACATAATCGTATTTCATAAACAAACAATATTTTCAATTATTCTTTTTAAAATAAAATAAAGCCAAAATCTATGTTCAAACCGGAGCTTAGAGTTAAGCTATTGGTTCTAATTTGCGTCTTTGCGAGTAAATGTGTGGTACTGGTGATATAGTTCAGCTTGTTCTAATATTACTGCTATAAAAAATCGTTTATTTATATTCTTGAGGATTTTCAAAATTTTATTAACATCATTTTTTACGAATTTACTTTTTCTTCTTTAAATTTTTTGTCGTTTTGATTTTTTTCTCCGTCTTCTTTTTTTGTACTTTCTGTTTATTGCGATTTCATTGATAATGACTGCAAATTAGTGTGTCTAAGTTAAGAGGATGTAAATAAAAAAAGTATTTAGTTAAATCAATCTGACATAGATTAATGTCCCTGTCACAGTTCTCTAGGGGTCATTTGGTATGTGTGGAATAATAATTCTGAAATTAGACGTAGTATTATTTTATTTCGCGTTTGATTGAATTTGTAATTCGAAATTAGCAATTTCGGGACTAATTAAAAGATGTCTTATCAGATATATAAATTAATCGAGATATACATAAGCTGATTCAAATATTATATTATAAAAAATAAATGAGAAAACGTGAAAAGGATAAGAGAATGAAGTAATAAAAGATAGACGCGTAGAAAGCAGAGGAAGATTCATGGGAATCTGCTAGTGTAAAGGTGACCAATCACTTTATGTGAAGGAAAGAGAATCTCGTGATGCCAAAAAGATTGGAACTTTGAAAGGGGAAAAAAAAGGTGCAATGAATATCCTTTTGAATTAAATGCAACATTTGTCTATGTGTGGGTGCCCATACGCATGTAGACTTGTCCTTTTTCATGTTACTTTTTTTCCTTGTCGTGGTGAATATTTTGTAGTTATTTTGTATTATTCTAAATTTACTAATTAATTCATATTTGCATTACTTAGGTCCGTTATAGAAATTGTTACTCCCTATCAAGATTTTCTCAATTCTTATTGTTCCAACTTGAAATCTCCAATTAAAGGTGGAGAAGAAGAAATTCAAAATCTCCGACTGAAGGTGAAGAAATTTGTTCATCCACCAAATTTCTTTAATCATTCGGTATTAATTTGTGAGCACTTTAACTAATTTATTGAACAATCTATTTACCGAAGAATTGGCAAAACTATTTCTAAAAGTAATAAAATGTATAATGTCGGCTAAAGAAAAAGCAAAAAAAGTTAAGCTTTTAAAGTCAATAAAAGATCATATAATAATGTGACGAGTTAAATAGCAAGAGCAACTAGATCAGTAATGGAAAGGGTTGCTAAAATGGACAGATCTCGTTTATCGAAGGGTCTAACCGGTTACCTTGAACAACTTCCATATGAACCTTTCCATTTCTTTTCGTATGAACCGTTCCTTTTCTTCTTTCTCCTTTCCCTAAACCCAGGGATCAACCGAGTTTCCCCTATTTTGACAAGTTGGGGAACAGAGGTACCTTAGAGTGGTGTACAGGCGGTAATATTTATGGCAGAGAGGATAAAGCTTAGAAGGTTGACTAAGGTTGTGTCCTTCCAAGCGGACGAGGCCGGCTCGGTGATCGAGGGCTTGCGCAGAGACAACATTGCGACCACGAGCTTGAGGTCACTTCAACATTCTTCTACTTTTTTAAGGTTAGAGTAAAAACGTAAATGCCGAACGAATTCATAATAAATAAATGTGATTGTAAAGCATAAAACAAAAAGAAAAAAGAAAGAAAGAAAGTGGGTCTTACTCGTGACATTTAGTGCACAAGCATAGATGTCGATATATTAAGTGTTGTACTTCCTTCGTTCACTTGTCCACTATATCGAAAAATCATGTTGTAAAACCTTAGTAACTGTGGATGTCCACTACTCCCACGACTTTCACCCATGATGTGTATAATCTCCCACTACTTTCACCCATGATGTATATAATCTCCCACTACTCCCTTATGGAATCACTTACTATTTCTGAATTTCAAAAAGGAGATAAAAATAACTGAGGATATTATGTGATTTATTAGTATTTTAAATCTTAGTTGGTATTAAAAATATCCGATTCAAGTAGACAAAGAGATGGTTGAATCAATTTTTTTTGTTTAAAGTTCATTTTTTAGAGAGCAAGACAATATGAATGTTCTATCATATTCCATCAATACTCTAAAGGGGTTATACGATATAACTATTATGATTATAACTCTCACACCTACATAACCTCTCCTCATGATCTCAAAGGTTAATGTCATGTTTAAGACAATCTAACCTTCTATGTTATAGTATAAATAGAGGCATGAAATGTGATATGGGATACACTTGAACACTTGATGAAATAAGAAAGTAATCTCTTCTTCTATTATTCTATTATTTATCTTCTTGTTTTATATTGTTACTTTGAGCTACATTTCTTAATACGTTATTGGAAAAGACTCTTACGACTTTTCATGCCTCAAATATGGTATTACTACAACAATACCGTGAAAGGGGTATTAAAAAGTATTCTGAATTGATCTCATGCCTTCTGGTAGCTGAGCAACATAATACCCTTTTGCTGAAAAATCATGAAACCCGTCTCATAGGGTCAGCTCCGCTTCCTGAAGCAAATATGGTAGCGAGACGTGATAAGTCTGAAAAAAGACAGAATAATTATCATGTCCATATGAATGTACGTGGTCATGGAAATGGCAATATACGATATAATATTCGTCAACGTGGTAGTCATAGCAAACGAGAGAACAATATGTGTTCTCAAAACAATCATTCAAGAGGCAAAAACGGTAACTGCCACCGCTGTGGCATGAAAGGTCATTGGAAAATTGAATGTCGTGTACCTGAGCATTTTGTCAGAATTTATCAAAACTCCATCAAAAGAAAGGCAAATATGCCCTAATGGAGTCTCACTTGACCTTTAAAAATGATTTTGAGGCAAGGCCTTCAAACAAAAATGATGAAATGCCGAAGCAAATCTTCCTTTGAATGATGATGATTTTGGAGGCCTCGATGATCTTAGTCATTTGAAAATTGAAGACTTCTTTGGAGATCAAAACTAAAGTTTGATCATTTTACCGGGGAATGCAATTATGTTGTTATTTTTATTTTCAGTATTTTTTTGTCTCGTTCTAAAGTTATTTTTATTTTCAAGTAGTACTTAAGTTTTCTTATGTTGTTGTTGGTGTTGTTAGTTTTTTCTTATTTTCCATGGTGTACTTTTATTTTTTTATGAAGGAAATAAAATTTCACAGTGTTCAATTGGATCTAAGATGAGTAATGAAAATTTATGCCTTTTTGATAGTACTACAACTCATACATTATTAAGAGAAAATAATTTTTTCTCTCATTTGGTTATAAAAAGGCATATGTTAATACAATATCTAGTATTACAAAGTTAATTGAGAGTAATGGAATAACGACATTATTACTACTTGGAGGAACAATATTAACTATTAATAATGCATTGTATTGTAGTAAGTCTCAAATAAACTTGTTGAGTTTCAAAGCTATTCGCCAAAATGGCTACCATGTTAAGACCTTTAACGAAGAAAAGGTTGAATACCTTTATATTACTACAATAAAAGCGGAAAAAAATATGTGGACGAATAATTACTAGCATTTTCTTCTGGGTTGTACCACACAAGCATTGGTGTGGTTGAATCACATGCCATAGTAAAAAAATATTTACTACTTCTAATGAGTTTATCATTTGGCATGACCGGTTGGGCTATCCCGGTTCCAGCATGATGCGCGAAATAATAGAGAATTCAAATGGGCACATATTGAAGAACAAGAAGATTCTTCAATTTAAGGGATTCTTTTGTGTTGCTTGTTCTCGAGAAAAATTGGTTATTAAACCATCACCAGCTAATGTTGGGATTCAATCCACTGCATTTCTGAAACGTATACAGGATGATATATGTGGTCCTAAACACCCTCCATGTGGACCATTCGATTATTTTATGGTCTTGATAGACGCATCTACAAGATGGTCACATATGTGCATTAAAAGAAAAGACTCGTAAAAAGAAATTCTCATACACTGTATTTTTACTCTATGACAACCAAATATGCATCTCATAAATTTTATGAAACAATGTATGATTAATTTTTTTTAATGGTTTTATAACCATATAATCAGAATTTCATTTCATAATAATACTGATTTAGTTAAAATATTATCTTATACCATCAGAAAATAAGGCTCATGAGATCATACCTTCTATTTGCCATTCGAAAGCAAAGGTGTTCTATATGTACTTTAGTAATTTTTTTTAATCAAGGCAACCATTATTAAAATTATACATAATCATTCTTGATCCAACCATCTTATTTTCATGCACAAATGACACTAAATGGCCAAGTAACACTAAATTATATCAAGTCTTAAATTTTCATAAATTAAACAGGTAATTCATTGAATGATTGAAAAATAGTACTCCCTGGACAATAGAAGCAAATAAAATATTAATATGGCATACATAATAATGCCCATGTTTCCATTGGTTCAACCAAATTGATTCAAGGTTGTTGACCATTCGTATCTTCTATGTTGATAAAAGCTTCGTGCTGATAACGTGTTAAGAAACTAAGCTCAAAGCAATAATATAAAACAAGAAAATAGACAAGAATGTAGAGAGAAAGAGAGGAGAGATTATTATTTCATCAAGTTGTTTCCAAGTGTGTACAATATCACCTCTCATCCTTTATTTATAGTATTACATAGAGGAATACAAAAGAATGTCATAAATAAGACATTAAACATTTGAGATCATGAAGGAAAATCATGGAAAGATTATGGAGGTATAGGAGTTACAACCATAAGTATTGGAGCAGTGAGAGTTATGGAGATAATGCAAAAGAGTAATGTGTATTATAGGAATTATGGACATCCACCATATACTAATATTTTTTTCTTAAAAGAAGTGAAAAGTTAAAAGTGGACAATTAAAAGTGAACCCAGAAAGTATTTGAGATTTTCAATTTATTTATCATATAGCGCAATCATATAACCATCTTCTTAGACACTTGTCATTTTCATGATTAGGCTCTATGCAATTTCAAAACGCTTTTAGAGAAGTGTTTTTTTTTCCTTAAGAAACTTACTTTAATTAAACACTTTCATGAAATCAAGTTATTGGGGTTTCCACTCTACAAAAACATTAACCAAGTTATACTCAAATTCTAAAATCAAATGAATAAGTTCCTAAAAACGTTCAGCCACTTTAGTACTTGTATTTCTTTGATCCTATGACTCATTAGGTTATTGTTACAAGCATCATGAGAATACGAATTCATCGCTTAAAATCATTATTTTTTAATACACTTCCCTAAAATAACGTTCTAACACGATGATAAAATTAAATAAAAGAAAAATATTTAGGAGAAAGAGGAGCCTCATACACACAATTGATGAGGGGAAAAAAGTTATCTACACCCAACTAGGGGATATTCGTTCGTCGATGGATTGTGTATGTAGGAATCTCCCATCTCCTTTTGTCAATAATTGGAAAAAAGGTCATTTGTTTGGCCCCTCCTAATTTGACCAAATCCTAGGAAACAACCAAAAAAAACAAAAAAAACAAAAATCTTGTGGTCATGCTTCTCTATATAAGTAACAAAATGTAGTTGTGGTTTGTCATCCTACCGTGTGAGAGCCTAATTTATAGGGACAGGTTAGTCAGCCTATGAGCACAATGGAATGAACTTCCCAAAAATAGTGATAAGGGAAGAATAAATAATAATAAAAAGTATCCGGTGCACAATGCATTTCGTGTTCATACAAGGTCTCGAAAAAAATACCCCCTAAAAGGTGTGATTTAGATAGTCTAGCATAATGCATACATTAGTGGTTATTTTTATGACTCCGTAACCTAAAGATTATGCGGAGATAACTTTACTGTTGCTCTAATATTCCCTTTCTAAGGGTGGATAAAACAGGAGAAAAAATAGTACCGTACCAAATGAATTAACAGTAAAATCGTTCTATATTCTATATGTTATTTTACGGGTTCGTCCGTGAAAATAACCGCTTGCAAAAGTTCTGAGTAAAATTACGTACAATAAACCTTTATGATACGGCCTTTTCTCGAATTCCGGCCAAACGAGAGTTTAGTACACCCAATTATTTCTTTTAGGGGGTCCTTAAGTGAAAATGACTGATTATGTGAATGTTCTTGTGGATTTTGTAAAGCTATTTTTGCATTTATTGATTACAAAAAGTAAACGGTCACACATTAAAGGATACAATGTCTTTACTTCTCCCTCCGGTTTAAAATAAATAATTTTTTACTTGTTTTCACGCATATTAAGAAATCCATCTTTTAACATTAATTAACAATAAAATTGATCATATTAATCTTTACTATCCCACTTAAATATTCATAACACATATTCCAACACTATTTATTCCAAAGGACAATGTAGGAAAAAAATAATAAATTCATTTTTGAATTTTGAAAAAATCACTTATTTTGGATCATAAAAAAAAAAGCCAAAAAATCATTTATTTTGGACCGAAGGAAGCAGTGAAAAGGACTTATTGTCACACCCGGAAACATGAAGCAGCCATAAAGTTGAAGTCTTTTGGTCAATTGGTGTAATAAATGAACTCTTCAGTCTATTTTCCCTGAAATTGCCTATTCCAAAGTTAGACTTGGAATTTTAATGCAATATGTAGAATATGAATGCCTTTGATTGAAACATACTCCATTAGTATTTGTGCTAATTGTTTGAGGTTTCACATGCAAATGGTGGTTTGGTATATGATATAAAGGATAATAATCTTGAAATTAGATGTGAGATTATTTTATTCCGCATTTTATTGAAATTTTAAATAGTGAATAGCAATCCTGGGATTAATTAGTTCCACAATTGGATATTATACTATCCACTTGGGTGCGGGATAATAATTTCGGGATACATACTAAAATGACAAATGTATCCTTCTTCGAGGCTTTTCCCTCGAGTGTTTTAAATAATCTAAGGCAAAAATTAGAAAGAAAAGTTTATCCCAAATTTATCTAGTATAAACTAAATAACAAATTTATATTATATTATGTATATCTCATTTTTAGTCCAATGAACCAAACATCTCTTAGTATATTCACTAAATAATCCCGTCATTATTTAATCCTCGTATTATAATCCCATCATTATTATTCCGAGATAACTTGTCCCCTTACCAAATGACCCCTAACAACTTGTTTGGATTGTTGTTACACGATGTTTTATAATGTATCGTATTGTATTGACTGCATTATATTGTATAGTATGATAAATACAACGTTTGGATAGATTCTATTGTTTGTCATCGTTTCATGATATCAAGCACCAACAATATGAAGAATAAACTTGCAACATTATTAAGAAAAAATAGGATACAGAGTAGAATTATTATATAAAAAAAGTAAGGTGAAGGATATAATATGATTATTTAATATTAAGGAAAGGCAAGATGAGAAAAAAAATCAAGGTAACTAGCACGAAGAGATGATTACCGTGAGTAGTTCAAAAATTATCATGGGTGATTTGGCCGAGGTCGACCAGTGATCAATGGAACAAGTCGCCAAGAGGTCAGTCACGGCCGAGGTCGAGCAGTGCAGACAGAAGTAATTGCTAGTTTTGTATTGGGATCTTCAGAGGAAATATTCTATTGAATATTCTCTTTGTTTGTATTTTTAGGGTTTTTTGAGAATATCCCATATAAATATAATGAGATATAAGGCAAAAGGAAGGTAATATTCTAGATGATAAGAAATCTTTTGAAAAGCAAGCTCCCTAGATAAATACAAAGAACAACTTTCTGAATAGATTCGACCTTTTTGGATTATCTCTTATCATTTCCACCAGATCCGAGAAAGTATTCAATATTCTCTTATATTCTTGTCTTTCATCACTGTTAGAGGAAGGAATCATCCATCTCATTCAATAGTGAGTGAATCTTCCTCCTTGTTTACATTTAGTGCCATTTATTGCTATTTACTACCCGATATTTCTGACATATCATTACATTTGACGCATTTAGTACCAGCGCATTAAATCTGTCTTGCCACTGTTCACTTCTTCTATATTGTTGTTCTAAAATCTGTTGTGGTGACTCAAAAGGTCATCTTATGTAATTTAAGCCTTATCTGTGTTTCGAGGCTCCGAGAGCCTCCGTTAGTCTCACCTCGTTATGCGTGTACAATCCGGGCGTGTAGCCGGGAAGCTATTATGTGAAAAGTTGATGAAAAATGAGTTTTGATAATTAATGAATGAATATAGTTGACTTTGGTCAACATTTCTGGTAAACGGACCCGTGATTTGACGGTCCCGGAGGGTCCGTAGGAAAATATGGGACTTGGGCATATGCTCGGAATCGAATTCCGAGGTCCCAAGCCCGAGAAATGAATTTTTAAAAGAAATTGTT
>ML265751.1:5567-17524 GCA_005239495.1 Nicotiana undulata | reverse complement strand
GCATAGACCTGAGCCTTTCCCTCATTCTGCATTGCATACATGGATTGCGGGCATAGACCTGAGGCTTTCCCTCATGTTGCATTGCATACATAGGGATTGCGGGCAGAGACCTGAGCCTTTCCCTCATATTGCATTGCATTGCACCTTTACTTTCTTTCAGAGCTTTATATATACGTTGTGTTGATCCGAGCATTTGATTATACCGTTCCTTGCTAGATTTTACTTATATTACCTGTCGATTATCACCTGTTTTACTTACTTGTTCTCTTTATCTGTTACTTTGCAAACCTCAGTAGGGCCTCTACCTGACCTCGTCACTACTTGACTGGGGTTAGGCTTGACACTTACTGAGTACCGAATGTGGAGTACTCACGCCCTTCTGCGCATGTTTTCCCCATGTGCAGATCCAGGTCCTAGCACGCGGTATCTCAGCTAGCCAGCAGCAGCAGTATTAGGAGATTCGAGGTATAATCTGCAGCGTCCGCAGATCTCCGAGTCCCCTTCCTATCTTGCAGTTGTAGTACTTGTAGATGAAACTATACGGCCTTTTCTATCCAGTTGTACCTATTGAGCAGTAGAGTAGCTTGTGATGTATTGTGATATTCCGGGTTCTGGGTAAAGTAACTGTTAAATGCCGAGCGGCGTCGACTTAGTATGATTTATTTCACTTACTATTATTTTACCTGTTTTATCTAAATTTCGCTTAAGTAATAGGCTTACCTAGTCGTCTAGACTAGGTTCCGTCACGAGACCCAGTCGGAGGGAAAATTGGGTCGTGACACTATCCAATATATCTTGTACAAAGATTGAATGGTTTAAGTTCTTCAATAATTCAAACTTTACCAACACATTCATTCAACAAGAGATTAATTCAAATAACTAACATGTTACATTAAAAAATCAACAAAAAGAGTCAACTAACTACTAAGTGAATTAATGATTCATAAAGATGAATTTAGATCAATATTTACATAATACTAGTATACTACCCTTGATTGCATAATTATTACTAATACATTTTTACTATAAAAACATCAATTATTCCTAAAATGTTTGACAATAATATATATATATAACATTCTAATAGCTCCTTCAGTACCACTGTACCAGTCACCAGAGAAGCCAAAGTAACTTAACCTCCATAGTTCTCTAACTGTATATAAAAAACGATGTGAGAAATTACAAAAACGCGGAGTACAATTGATAAAATAGTAAATAAATACTTTAGATGAAAGATCCATGCTCACTTTGGTGTCTTGTTATTGTAATTGGACACACGCTCCACCATATCAAACCAACCATGATTAGGGGCTACATATCAGAGTAAGTATCATCCGAGAAATATTAATTTTTAAAAGAGAGTTACTGGATGTTATAGAAGCAAGAGCTCAGGTGAGGAGAACATGAACTTATTTCAGCTCAAGACTGACAAATCAATTGACTTTGCTTGCATTTAGCACTGTAATCCAGAATAATAGACAACATGTACATGCTACAAATGCTTTCCTTTTACTTATATCCTCATTACAGATTCAAATATTTTTAATATGTAGAACCAAAATGCAAGTAACAATCATAAACTCGGAGAAGGGAGTGAGATTTTTGAAACTGTATCTTCCAATATATCAAAAAGGACACAACTGCATATAGAACAACATATTTGTTTTGGACATTCAATTAATTGAATACAATATGTACATGATACAAATACTTTTATTTTACTTATATGCTTAGTACAAATTCAAATATTTACAATGTGCAGAACCAAATGGATGAGTAACAATAAAATAATTGTAAAAGAGAAAGTTATGCGTTTTGAAACTTTATATTCCAATATTGACATATGGTTTTACAGATACCGTAAGCTATTCTTTAATTTAGTTTTAAGTATTGAGAAAATTGAATATGTTACCCTTGTATGCTGTAAAATCAACTCCGAGGAAAATAGTATCTCAGGTTTGAAATGATCTGCGATTTTCCAAATTCCAACAACTCTAATTTTCAAATTCAATTACATCGAATTGCTTGAATTTTCTCTGATTTAATGAACTGGTGAATTCCTTAAAAAATTGTTGTGGTAAGAATATTATTTAGAGCAGAGTAAAAGAGAATGAAAAACTAATTTGAAAGAGCAGATGACATAAATAATAACTGTGTAGGAGAAAGTAGGAGAAGTGGAGAACGTAGAGATAGATTAGGATTGTAACTTCTAGCCACGTTTGCGTAGGAGACCGTGTGGTTTAATTTTGGGGTTTCTAATTTTTTTCTTCCTTTTGCACGTATTTATGTATAAATAAGTATTAAGTATATAAGTAAAGTTCAAAATAAAACTTTTGTACTAATTGGCAGAAGGAAACGTGCTTTAAAGATTTTTACCATAAATATATAGTTTGAAGTTTTTAACTTCTTTTGAAAGAAAAAATCGACGTAACTGCCATCATTAAAAGTTTTAATTTTTTTAATTTAAAATTTTCAAATTCCAACATTGGAGAATTGTCCGAAAAATTTACATGTGTCATTTTCATGTAATGCCACTTGTCATTATAACTTTCATTTGCCTCTCTTATTATATATTACTAGTATTCGTACCCGCGCGTTGCGCGGAGAATAATAAATATAATTTTTCATAAGAAAATATATCTTAGAAAAGACGGTAGATAGAAAAAGCATGCAAATGCTATTATTTTTTGGAACATGTTAATGTAACAGATATTCGTATAATAAAGTAGTAAAAAAATACTATAAAAACATACAGTTATTTCCTGAAGCCATGTATACGTATAATAAAGTATTAAGAAAACACTATAAAAACATACAATTATTTCTTGAAGTCATGTATACCCGGTAGATTGCGAAACAAAGGTTCTTAATGCCTTGAAAATTCAGAAATATGACAAAGCCGTAGTATTTCAAAATAGAAAAATCAGACTTCATAACATACAATTAGGGGAAAACAATTACTCTTACTCGCACAACCTTGAAATCCACAATGTTCACTATACTGGAGTATGAGTTTTTGCTTGATATTACATGCAGAGACGCTCATATCCAGGTTGCATGTCAAAACACATGAAATAGGAAAGAATTAAATATAAAAAATTGACAGATTCTTAAGATTTAGAGGATGTTGCCTTAAAACATCTTCTTTCACCTTTCAATCAAGTTGCAATCTACATAATCTTGTTCCAAATAGAACTTATTGAAGCATGACTTATTTCACTGTAGTCTTATTATGCTCTTTATTAATGTAGTATTTTTGTCCTTCCTTTGTGTCAAGAATTATAGATTGTTCAGTTAGTAGTTAGAACATAACTTAATCAAACATAGTTTTGTAGCATAAAATTCTTCAAAAACTTAATGGAAAGCTATTTTATCAATTGCAGATTCTCAAACTTCAGTGGTATGTTCTCATGGAAGTGGGAGAATGAAAGACTTGACACAATAATATTATGTCACACTTGTGTTCTTTTTGCTTTGCTTTCATCTCCTTCCTCTCGGGATCATAAGGCGAATGTTGTCCAGCAAGGAGAATATCCTTGCATAAGCGAGCTCGATGGCGAGCACAGTGGTTTCCATGACTCAAGTTCCCAGTAACCTGAAATACCCTTGGAGATTGTCTTTGTATTTGCCAACTTCTCCTACCATTGATATTGATTTTCTCCAGCTGTTCTTTTTCCAAACTTCGTAACCTTTTCAGCCATTGTTCCTGGAGAAAAATAAAATTACTTTTTCTTTAAGTGTTCACATTGTCAAGTTTCGGGTAAAATGGGAATGAAAGTAAAATGACATTAATCAATTGACTTCTGCTGTTTTTTTAATTAGCCTCGGACAAAATAGTTTCACATGTTAAATTAATAACAATGTACAGAGTTTCTTCCAATAACACACTATTAGATAATTTTGTGAAGTAAATTTATATGTTCTATCCTTCCATCTATATATAATGAAACTCCTTTTGGGAAATGATGTTCCATGTATACCTTTTCGATTTGAGCTGTGAGTGTTTGACTTGTCTTGCATCTATGTTGGAGTTAAGTTTCTCACATTCATGCTTCCAATATAGTTACTCTATATCTCAAGATTCTGATATGACCCTGCAACATCCCATTTGGCATAAATTCAAAGAGTATACATTTTCGGCTAACACTTAAACCATCTTGATATCACTCAAAGCAATGTACAACAATACTAACTAAATGGCAGTATAAGACTGGGTGCTATGCCTCAGATAAGATTTGACATATCAAAGATTTTAGTGGCCTCTCAAAGCTCATCCAAAACAAATGTTCGATAAAGAGGTACCACTAGCAGTCACATCCTCCTTGTTTATACCGTGTTTAGAATTGAAGATTAAAATACACGTTGAACTTTAAGCAAAAATAGAGTTACTTCCAATAAAACACTATTAGACAATTTTCTAAAGCAAATTCATATGTTCCATACTTCCACCTATATATATATATATATATATATACAAAAAACGTCTTTAAAGGAATAAATTTGCAGGTATACCTGTCCGACTTGTCCTACACATGTCCGATTTGTCTTTGACATTGGATAATAAATGACAACTCCTCCATATGAAGCCAACAACAGTACTAATGTGGAGAAATAATAAGATTGTCGCACCCAATGAGGAGGAAGGACACATGTTGTTGTCACTATAATGTCTGATGATAAAAATAAAACAAATATATATGTTTTTAAGTTAAGACGCACAACGTTATAAAAACATAAGGACAGAAATTCATAAATGTGTTTAAAAGAATATCTCGATGAAGATGTATATCACAAATTATACAAATTTATGAGAAGTAACAATGAGATATTGATTTGTGCATGTTATTTATTACATAATAAAACTATAAATACAGCAGTAGAAGAATTTCTTACCAGGAACAATTGAATTATTTTATTTTTATCCAAAGGAAACTTGAGTTGTTGTTGTCCTATGAGGTAGTCCTTCAGAAAATGACAATATAAAATGGGATGTATTAGTACTGAACTTAAATTTAAAGAAGGGATAGTTTTTCGTAATATAGACTTTTATTATTAAATACCTGAACAGGTAGAGATGTCAACATGTGTGCCGCAAAGAAGTGGGGCAACTAAAGTGCTAAAGTTGTGTTGATAGGAAGAGAGATGAGGTTAGTTTGATCGAGCAATAGGCAAAGAAAACTTGATTTCTGGCTCTAGCCTTGCCTTTGGTACTTCTCCATCGGCAAGGGCGATGCGACTTGCAATAATGGTCCATGGGAGATATTGTTGTTCAATGTGTGGCGTATAGTTTTTCCCTTTCTTACCGTATTAGCTATGACAGGGACAGAACCTGAACGTAAACTTTATACCTGCACATATTTTGCAGAAAACCTATTATATTTAAAAAAAGAAAAGAAAAGAGATTGAGACTCATTACCTGATTCCTGTAAGGCTGAATCTGCAGTTGAGGCAAGGAGTAAAATTCACCATATGAATTTAAAATATGCGGATAACAGTTAAGGCAATAGATGACATTTTTTTATTTGAGATAAGAGTAAAGAAGAATGTATTTGAACCTCCCGAAAAAGCATTAATGTATCGGCAACTTGAATGCAACCCCTATTAATACAGTAAAGAGAACAATTAATAGAAAGGTAAGTTTGATAAGACAACGTGCTAAAATAAGCACATGAAAAATAATTACCAATTGGCTTAACAAATTCTACAAAGCTGAACTTTGAAAGATAAAGCCTACTCAATATAATAGAGGTGTTATTGTAAAGGTAAAAAGTAATAACCTCGACTTTTCTTTCAAAAGTGTCACTTCCACAATAAGGCGTTGCGAAAGTATAGTCATCCTCGAGTACCACCTATTGCAAAGGTTTATTGCAGAAATCAAAACGCAAAACAAAAATAGGCAAAAAGGAGTTAGAAAAAGAAAGAAATAAAGAGTAAGTAAGTAAATATGAAAGCACTAATCTTTCCCATAGAAGATGTAGTGAAATATTGGAAGAAAGTGCTGCAAGCAGCTCCAAACAACATAAATGAACATATATTTGACATCCCTGAACATGAATTACTATGAGTTTACACAACTTGATAAAAGAAAGAGTAATCAACACTTGATACTCACTGAAAGGTACATAAGAGAAGTTAAAATTTTTATTTAGGGAGTAATACTCTAATGCAATTATAATTAAATAAATCCAATATAAGTTTACTGTATAAGGTCTGACGAATTAAATAAAAAAATCCAATATAAGGTCTAACGAATTATCCTATTTACTGTATTGCCTAAACAAATCCAGATTAACTCGTACAAATCTTGCAACTTAATCACATCCAAAAATAAAGTATGGATGAATGTGTGAAGTGTCTCTTAAACAGAAAGGAAGAAAATAAAGAGATACGCCCTCCCAAAAAACATAGCAAAACTCCAAATCTTTACTTGTCAATAGTATAGGTGAATGAATTTGTTAGTCACATAAACAGACGAACTATTTTAGAATTGAAACTTAATAGTACTTTTATCCTGTAGAGTTGAATGAATTAACAACTCAAAAACACAAGAATATGCAAATTGAAATTTACAACTTACGAAAGAAAGAGCAAAACAAAATAATAAGAAAATAACAAATTGTGTGTTGTAGTCTTTAACTTCAAATTATTTGGCCCGACAACAAAGTAGGTCATGTGATATAAACCGAGTTCCTGTATCTTATTTCGAAAGAACTTTATAACATACTTCCCGATTGAGGCATATATACGATCCCCCTAGAAAATCATATTAATTGTTAGAATGTAATAGATTGCTAATATTATATTTTTGCTGAAAATAAATAAACAATTATCAATCAGATTATCAAAAACAAAAATAGATATAAGACTACACCACATAATCACTTCTAGTTTTCGGCCATCATCTTTTTGAGGATTGCTGGAAACTAAAAAACGATTTCATATTGGAAAATCTATGAACCTAGCAGCAGAGAACATGAAGAAAAAAGTGATTGCAATTATAAATATGTTACCGTTGCATCTTGTAATACCAACTCTATCGAATAAGGTATTTCAGGCTTGTAGCGATCCAGGATTTCCCACATTCGAACTACTCTAACTTTTAAATAATATTACCTGGAGTTTCTTGAAATTTGTCTAATATAAAGAAGTTTTGTATCCATATTTGCAAAGTTCGTATTCTGACCAAAGCAAAAATAGAATAGAAAAGCAATTAAAAGGAGTTGCGTAAAACTGCTAATGTAATTATGGATAAAGTGGATAAGTTATGGAGTTGCATAAAAAGTGGGATTGACGTATATATCCTAATCCTAATCCTTGAGAAATGATAAAAGGCTGTCAAGCTTATATGATTTTCGTGCTACTTTATCCTTCACCTCAATTAGAATAGAGCATCAACTACATGGGAAAAGTGGAAACTCAAGGTTTTAGCCAATTGACAAAATGACTGGAACGGTCAAGATGAAAGCAATATGATTTATCTCCGAGAAAAAAAGGAGGCAAGCAGTATGATGTGATCATTCCATGCAAAGACGTCGACAAATACATTTTCTAAAAGAAAATACATCTATATGTCCTATATTTCTTACCACGGCACTTGCACCACAGACCATATTAGCACAAAGCAGAAGGTCTTACCTTATACACGTTTCCCATGTTCTAATATACATCTGAGAAATTTGGTTTTAGCTTGACGGCTTTCTGGATATGAGAAGGTTGAATCACAAAAATAGTGAGTAAACTTAATGCCAAAACAAATCCAAAACTCTGGATAACGTAATATGCGAAATGATTTAAGGTATTCCATACGTTGTAGTACTGTAATGCTCTGTTAAGATTACCTGCATCCATGAAGAGGCTAGCAAGATTGGACCATACAACGGCAAATGTAGGTTGTATACATAGTTCCTCCACATAACAATTGTATGCCTAAAACAAAACCAATAATCAAGACCACATAAATCAATCAGCATAACAGCCAGCAACGCGTAGTAAACAGAAACGCACATGAGATGCACCTCAAGACTGAAAGATCTGTTAAAGAATAATAAAATTCGATAATGCATGAGTATACCTAACTCAGACATATGCATAGACAATGTACAAAGTTAACGTCCACAGCCATCCCAAAACCACAAGTAAAATGTATGTATGTATATAAAAGGGCTAAGAAAGTCTCAGTATTTTACCTTTTGCACTAACCTTTGTGCTTTCATCAGATTCCCAAGATTGCTGTGTGCAACAACCTAGAATGAACACAAGTGAGTTAAGAAACAAACATAGAATGATGAAAATCATCTGAGCTGTTAAAAAGAAGCCAAAAAAGGTAATCTCGAATACCAGACGAGGATTTAAAGCTAGTGCCTGACGGCAACATTGAGCTGCCTCACTCAGCCTTCCTTTCCTCATATATGCACCAGCTAGATTTGACCAAGCGTCAGCAAAAATGGAACGCAGCTGCAACACAAATTTTGACTTAGATTATGTCATCCAACAATAATGAACCATAAGTATTTCATAGGAAAAACCTTTACTGTATTACTATATCAAGGTTTTAATGTACCAAAAGCCAAACTTGCAAATTCAGTAAGGCGTCAAGGGCAATACAAAAATTCAGTAAGGCGTCACATTTGTACTTCGTGCTAACACAGTTTATCAAAATGACATTCTAAAAAAAATATTGAGTAATGAGTTCATCATATTATTCTAAACTGTGTGGTACAACGTGAATCTGCGTCTATAAGATTGTATTGTCTTTTACTTGCAGGACTCCATCTACCTTCATCCATTCCGTGAAAATTACAGTATCTTGTTGTATTGATTCAGTTATTAAATCCATGTGGTTTTTTAATGAATAGAATGAGATGTTAAGGAGTAATTACCCGACGACAAAGAAAGAGTAACCATCAAGATGCCAGTTTTGCATAATGTTATCTGTATTCTGGAAGACAATCTGCACAAATGGTTTGTCGTCTGGTCCCATAACTCCCATAATAATCCACCAATTTATAGCAGTAAAAACGCAGCAACAACAGCAGTTTGAGGAGCACAAAAACTGTTCCTTTTCACAGCCTTCTTCTTCCACCTTAAACCCACACAAACCAACTGTAAACTCCTTTTTAAAATAGGCCCAAAATACTCCAAAAATATGTGAAAATCAACAGCAAACAGTGGAAATCGACAATCCGCTGTTTAACATCGACATTACAAAAAAATCAAATTAGCTTGAAGAAAATCAAATTTCACTTCTATTGGCCTCACGATTTTGAATCAGCATGTAAATTTACAATAACAGGACACTTGATTACCTGAAAGATTGTACACAAAAGCATAGAATTGGAAACAAATATGAAATGAAGCAGACAATCCCTAAGATAGATATCCTTTCAAGTATGACGCCATTAGATCAAAGGTGTGATAGAATTGCATCGTTTTTGTCTAAACAAAAAGGGTAACATAATGAAGAATCTCTGTTTGGCTACTAAAGAGGACTCATTTCCAGCCATTGAATTCATAGTGAGATGGAAGGAGTTGTTGCATAGGTTCTGACAGCTAACTTTAACTATAAACAGAAAGAACCCTCCATGATGAGATGACATTGATCATTATATAAAAATAACTTTAATTCGGTACTGATGCTTCTGAAGTTTTGAAGCATTGATCATGATCATAAACACGCTTTGGGTTGACAACAGAAATTGGCGCTCCAAATGGCTCAAGAATACTTCAAAAAATGAAGAATTAAAACCACCAAAGAGAAGTAATGAAAGTACATGTATTGCTATTGAAACAAAAAGGAAAGGGAAAAAGAAAAAATTCGTACATGACATTATCTACTTCTTCAGAAATGCGATGTAAGAAGTCCCGCTAAACCATGTTATGGCAAATCCTGACAGATTTGTATTTGCAATATTTTTTGAAATGTTAATTTATATATAGAATAGAGAAATATATTAAAAAAATAACAGAAAGTAAAGCGTACCTATCCAAAGCTACAAATGTCTTATCAACAGCTATTGTCGCCCTTGGTTAATGAATCTCAGCAACAAAAGTAGTAGTTAAACCTCAAAAAAGATACTGATTATCTTTCGAGTGTCAAACTAAATTTCGAATTCTTTAAATACAACATTTGTAGCTTCAGTAGTTATTTTTCCATCGTCATCACAAACCAAAATTTTTAATCCCTTCCTGCTTGTCACCCGAGAAAGAGCAACATATAGTTGTCCATGTGTAAAAATATAACGACCCGGTCTGTCGTTACGTAAAACCTGCATTTTAATTATTGTTATTGACTTGATATAGATTGTTTATACTGTATTTGATGTATTAGAGTCGATAGGCTTGAAATCGAATGGTTGAAGTGAGAGTTCAGTCAATTAGCCCTTAAAAATAGCCTTAAAATGGGAAAAGTCAACTAAGAGTTGACTTACTGGTAAATGACATAGGAATGCAAATTTTATGGCTCAGATAGCTTCGTTAGGTGATTTGGGACTTAGGAGTGTGTTCAGAATAATTTTATGAGGTCCGATGTAGAATTAGGCTTGAATTGGTGAAAGTTAGTTTTTGGTGATTCCGGTCGGCAGTGGAAAATAGGCTATCGCGGTCGGAATGGAATTTCGACAGTTGGAACATGTTCGTAAGGTCATTTTGGACTTGTCTGCAAACTTTTAGGTCAAACGGAGTTGATTTGGATAGTTTCGGCATCATTGGTGAATTTTAGAAATATCAAAGTTTTTAGGCTTGAATCCGATGTAATTTTGGTGTTTTGATGTTAGTTTTGGTGTTTCGAGAGTGAAACTCAGTTTGAATGATCATAGGTGAGGTGTTGGTATGTTTGGTTTGGGTCCCGAGGGGCTCAGGATTGATTTGGGTGGTTAACGAGCCTTTTTAGACTTAGAACAATTGCTGGTTTTCTGGTGTCAGTGCAGCAGATTTTTACTATCTGCGAACGAATAAAGGGAGTCGCGATTGCATAGAGAAATTTTGAGAGGGTTCAGGACTTACTCTCTGCGATCTCATAAGTATGCCCGCGATCACAGAGGACGAGCATGTTAGGCAGTGCGGTCGCGTGAGGTTTCTTGCGATCGCGTAGGGCGTTTGGGGCGCGTGGGGTCGGGAGGTCAGGAGTGCTGTGAGATCGCGTGCCTAAGGCTGCGATCGCGGAAGTCAAAATCCCTAACACTGTGCGATCGCAGGGCCAAGACTGCGATCGCGGAGAGCAAATAACTGGGCAGTTATATAATTAAACCCTCCGCGACTTAAACCCTTATTTCACCATTTGTGTATGGACAAAGAGCTTTTTGGGCGAATTTTGAAGGAAGAAATCAATGGGTTGCATAGAGGTAAGTAATTTGATTATTAAAACTCGTTTATGGGTGATTATATACCATAATCCCAGCCTTTAATTCATGAAAAACAGTAGAAAAATTGGGTTTTAGGACTTGAGATTATGAGACATTCAAGGGTCAATTTGAGGGGTCAAACGAACTCTGATTTTGGTGTTCTTTATATGTACTGACTCTTGAGAGAACGAAGAACATTTTGGTATAAAAAATTCTGAGTTTCGGGACGCGGTCCCGGGGGTCGGGTTTTGCCCGGTTTCGGATTTTTGAGTAAATTTCGATAATTTTCGATTGGGACTTGTTCCTTAAGCACATATTGATGATAAAAATCTAAACTTGGTAGATTTGGAGCCTTCAAAGGTTGATTCGAGAGGCAAGTGCATCGCGAAATAATTCCGGGCTAGTTTTGAGGTAAGTAATGTCTTTAAATCCTGTCCTGAGGGTATGAAACCCCGGACTATGCACCCTTTCACGGGTTTTGAAAGAAAAAGGTGGAAACTTTGGAACGTGTTTCCTATTTAGGCGACTATTGAGTTGCGAAACCGATTTTTAAGCCTTTGCTTAAATAGTATTTATACATTATGATATGTTTTGGGCTGTAAGCCATGTTTGGGGCCT
>MDKH01076470.1:0-21458 GCA_005239495.1 Nicotiana undulata | reverse complement strand
ATTGGGGCGCTAAGACTTATATAAACTATTTCTTTATTATGATTGCTGTTTATTATTGCATTGCGAACTGCTAAAATAAGAACAATTGCGTAGTAATGTGATGGTTGGCTAGCCTAGTTCCACGATAGGCGCCATCACGACCTATTAGGATTTGGGGTCGTGACAGGTTCAATGGTATGTTGGAGGAATATCTCCACCACTTTATTACCGGATCACAGAAGAATTGGGTGAAGCTTCTGGATGCTGCTCAACTGTGTTTCAATACACAAAAGAGCTCTAGTACAAACAAAAACGCTTTTGAATTTTTTACCAGGAAATAACCGCTACTCCCACACACCATGAATGCACCAAACATGTCAAAATCTCCTCGCACTTCTAGCTTCTCAAAAGAATGGAAGCGGAATATGGAGATAATGCAGAGCTATCTTGTTAAAGCCCAAAAGTGGATGAAGAGGCATGCTGATCATAATCGTCTCTTTGTTGAATACCAAGTAGGAGACAAAGTGATGGCTAAAATACCAAAACGGTACTTGTTTGCAGGGGTCCATGACCCTCGCCTATTGCAAAAATATATTGGACCTTTGTCCATTGAAAGGCGCATTGGGAAAGTTGCATACCGGGTGGATACCCCAGCTTGGTGGAATATCCATCCCGTCTTCCATGTCAGTCTTCTAAAACCTTTTCGGGTAGACACAGAGGATCCTTCACGGAGCCAACTCACAATACCCAGTATTCGAGGCCCCAATTCAACTGGAAAAGGGCGAGCTGAAGCTATTCTTGATGATCGGGTAATTCATGCCTCCAGGAAGGATCACCAAGAGTTCTTGGTAAAATGGCAAGGGTGTGATGCAGAGGAGAATACTTGGGAGAGGGGAACAAACCTCAAAGCCTACAAGAGCCTAATTGAAGATTATTTTTCAAGTAAGGCGTCGAGGACGTCACCAACTCAGGTGGGGGAGAATGTCATGGGCGGCTTTCCATCCATACCCCATGGCCCCTTGGACGCGCCCCGTGACGTCCTGGCAAGCCTCCCAACGCCTAGCGCCACAGACGACCTCGTGGTCTTGGCTGCGCCAAGTGACAAGCGTGTATGTGCCTCTGTCGCCACACCGATATCCCTTGCTAGCGACCAGCCGCAGGCAGCTGACAACAGCGCCGCGCGCGCAGATCGTGATGCTAAAGACAAAGTTACTGACAACGGACATGTTTCTACCTTTTAGAAAACTAAGTCATTTTCATTGTAAATGTAGAGTAGTTTTATTTCATGTTGTGTAAGATATAATGATTCCTTTTTTCTTGTTACGATGTGTATGTGCGCCCAATATAAGTGAATACAAAAAACAAGTGAATGACTTTCATTATTCAATAAGCAAGAAAATTAAGCATCCGCTTGTATGTAATGCCGCATATATTAACTCGCTAGTCCTGCTAAAAGTTACACCAATGATGAGAAATCTTTAATTTCGAAATATAAAAAAGATACCGTGCAATGTGGCCATTCCCATAAGCAACTATCATGTTTTTATATCTAACTAGGCTTAGTGTACGCGCGTTGCGCGTGTTTTATTATCTCATTGAGTATTTTTTGTAAGATTTTTTTTAAACTGTATTTGAACTATAAAATATAGTGTAAATTTTTGATATTTATTATATAGATCATATATAGCTAACTCAATAAAGCAATATTTCACCTTAAATGTTTCATAATTTTATCGGTTGAGTTTAACAAATTATCGTGCTTTTATTTTAGTTTCAGTAAAAGCACATAACCTTTGAAGATTTAATAATATTTTAGAAAGTATTTAAAAGTCATTCTCAAGTTCACTCAAAAAGACACAAACAAGAGTAATTAAAATCCTTTTCTTTACTAAAGATTTGTCAAATAACATAAATTCAAAAAATAGATCTGATGTTTTCTCAATTTATCTCCATTCAAAGGTGTCAATATTATCCATGTGCAGAGTTTTAGCTGCTGAAATGAAAAAAAAAATATGTTACATAACTTTGTCGAATGCTGGGCAAAAACAACATTATTAAAATATGAAAACTTAATAGGACAAACAAATTACTATGAAACTTTATTGAATTCATTGAGTGTGTATATATATTTTTGACATTTTCTATATATATACATTTTTTTAATATAAAAATATCAATAAAAAAAGTTTTAATTAGTTTTAAAGTCATAAATATTAAAATATACATATTATATTATTATTCAATATGAAATCTACTTTTAAATGATAAGTCAATTAACATTAGAATAATATTTTTGTGCTTCAACAATGTAGATTTAGGCTTATACGCTTAATATAATTAAATATGCTAATAAATTTTTTGGGTGCTTAATTGAACGTGGATTAATTATTTGTATGATTAGAAATAAGAGTTTTTAAAATGTATATTTATTTATTGCGCATTAAAACAAATTTAATTTATACATTATTGTATTAAACAATTTTAAGTAATATGTGATTTTATGTCCCTATATTTCAAGTTAATAAGAAATCAATTGAAGGCACGTATAAAACTGTTGCCATCTTGAATTTATGAGTATTACACAAAGGTTTTATTTTCAATCAATATAGTTTATATGAGGTAAAATGTTAATCGATTTTAAATTATCAAATATTAAGATTTCTTACCTAGTTTATTAATGAAAGGTTCAATATGTAAAATTTAATTAATTTAAAGTCATAAACATTAGAAAAGTAAGTTAAGTTATAATTTTGTCCTTTGTGAAAGTTGTACCTCAACTCAATGAAGAATTATTCAAATCAATATTAATTCAAAATTTATGTTTCAATTATTAAAAAATTGTATAAACTCTTGAAATTTGATGAATGTTGATCCTATATAGCTGACTCAATTCAAAGAAACTCTCTCATAGAAGTCTTCGAGTTATCATTTAGTATATTTGCATTAAACTTTGTTCCAATCTTATACTAATATTTTCAGTTCAATTTCCTAAAATATCTTTTTTCTTAAATTTCAAAGAACATACAACCCTTGAAGATTTAATATTTTCTTTCAAGAGCACTACCTTTAAAGTATAACACATAAGAAAATACTTTGACAAATTCGTCACTAACTAAATTGACTTTAATATAATTTCTAATTTTAAGAAAAAATTACAATTGACGAAAACAGAAAAGATCAGTCAGCGTTTTAACTTTTCAGTTATAAGTTATGTGTGCGTACTATTTAGTCGCTTCAAAATAGTGTAAACATAACAAAAAAAGGGGGCGAGTCAGAGTTCTTAAGTTTTAACGTTTTGATAATAAACGAATCTCATAGTTCAATTGAACTTTAATACAAACTCTTTAAATGAGGACATTTATAAATGGTAAAATTTAGTTTTTGAAGTCGAATTATTACGATTTTTACAAATTTCAAATAAGAAAAAAGTTAATATTCAAAATTCTAGTGGATTTGAAAATTCTAAATATTAAAAAATAACAAAATGATAATTTTGTCCAATATGAAATCTATTAATTTTATCGTTTAAAATTTAAAGAGAGAATTATATTAATAATTCTATATTCCCTTTAATTTTGCCAAATATAATGAGTATTTTTACTTTTGAGTTATAGCTTATGTCTGCCTCTCTTTTAGTAGCTTCAAAGCATTGCAAATCTGATAAAAAAAATAAAAGAATCTTATATATAATTCAATTCAACCTTTACTATTAAAATTTTTTTTTAATACGGAAATTTACATAAAATGAAAATTTGTCTTAAATTAATAGTATAATTCTCTACACAACTTAAATAAAAAATATTTAATAATTTTATTTTATTTGATAGTGCCTACAAGACATAAATATATTCAAAATAGCTAAAGATTCACGTTACATTAAATATAGGATAGTTATGATACTAATTCAGCTAAGGAAAAAAAAATATAAGGTATGTTCAGTTGATTTTCTATTCCTAAATATTAGAATTTCCTACAAATGAGGAAAGAAATTCGATTTGTTTTTAAACTCCTTAATATTAGAAAAAATAATAAAATTACAATTTTATTCAATGAAAATTTAAGTTTTAAAAGGTAAAAAAGGTCAATGTTGTTCGTGTAGCCAAATATAATGAGTATTTTTACTTTTGAGTTATAGCTTATGTCTGCCTATCTTTTAGTAGCTTCAAACCAATGCAAATCTGATGGAAAAAATAAAAGAATCTTCTATATATAATTCAATTCAACCTTTAATATTAACAAAATTTTAATAAGGAAATTTATATAAGCATGCTATGACAATTGACAACTTGAATCAAATTAATGTTCAATATTGATAAGCATAGCATCATTTAAAGAGCAATATATATTCATGGTGATTTGGAAACTTAAAATAAAATGAGCCGTTAGAGTAACAGAACTTTGATCAATAATAATGAACAAACTAAGGTTGGTGAGGGTATGCAAACCACTAGCTAGCTTCCATTGTTGTTTTTTTATTTCTTAAATCTTTTTCAGCTTCCAATCGGTTTTGATTAAAATTATTTGGATGGACCGTCCAAGATTTTGACCACTTTTACGGGCAAATATAATAAACTTCATCATGTCATCCTTTGAGGTGGAAATATTTGTAAAAGTTATTCCCTTCGTAAGTTTAAAAGAAACGACAATGAATTGCGACTTCGAAGAAAAATATAGTGCAGTCGCTAGTTTGCGCTTTCTTTTTCTAAGACGGTATGAGTCAATGTATTAAAATGGTATATAAGGTGTGTGATTTAAAACATGTGTTTGAAAGCAAATAATATAATATAATAGAAAGATGATATCAATGATGTTTACCCTAAAAACCGAGTAACAATTAAACTTATATATGTGATTTAATTCAATACCAATTGATAAATAAAGAGTTAAATAGATAAATTAGACGATAAGATAAATCAAACCAGTATGCAAGCAATGTCTCGACCTCGATTCGAGATAGTCTCGAGGCTGGATAATAAGAACAGTAAAGGATGGAACAAACAATGATGAGCAGAAATGAACAGTAAGTAAAATAAAGAGAGTAGCGAATGTGTATATTCTTATCAGTGAATAGTGGATGAATCCTACAAATGAATGAGATCACTCTTTATATAATAGAGGAATCCTAAATAAGGTACAATTCTAATAACGGAAGTAAATCCCATGATTGGCATCAATAACCGCTTTGATTTGATCTGTTATGGGATCTTCGTCGTGATCTTCGACCGACTCCTGATATCTCGCCATTCCATTGTCACGCCTTACTCTAAGTCAGTTATGCTTGGTCTCGTTTGTTACTGGACTCGATTCCAATGAACACTTCGATCTCCAGGTCCGATGTTCTATCTTCGAGCTCGAGCTTGATCTATTACGGAGCTACTCTTCGAGGTAACTCCCCTGCCAATGAACTCGGGTATGCTCGATTTCGACCGTATACTAATAGTCCCCTCGTTTTTTGGTGTGTAACGAGAAGAAACAAACTCGAGACTCCCATTTAATACCTCGATCAATTATGACGTCAATCTTGTGACGTAAGTGATTGAAGTGTCGCGTCTGCACAGTTCCCAAGGTCATTAATTAATGCAGTTGATGGTCAGCCACCAATTCTTTTAAACCATTGAAATGGCCATTATAAATAGATCACCTTCATAATCTTCTCAAACTTTACTTTTAAAACTTCTTCTAATCTATAAAATCTCTTATATTCTCTTCAAGTTCATCATCTTTGCCAGTTTCCGTTTGCCAGTCTCTAATTAAAACACAAATTCCGCCTTCTTCTTTTTTAAACCTCATATAGCAATGGCAAAAACATCAAAGATTGTTCCTAAAAAATAAAAGGCCTCCTCATTGCGGCCGACCAGTGACAAAACGTCGGTGGAGCCACACATTGAAGAGTGCATTCCAGGGCCATGCGAACTCACTTTCGACTTCAAAGTCGAAAAACCCTCTTCGGTTCCTGGTCGATGTGAGCCCATGTCTAGATACATCTGTTCGATATCCGAAGGCGTTCTCGAGCGGGTGAAAAAAGACTGCCACTGGGAGAATAAAGAAGTGGTGATTTCTACCCCCGAGGAGGACATCACTACTCATGTGAAAGGGTTCTTAAGCGTGTATACTTAACCTTTTACACTGGGCCCCCTCAATCCCATCATACTCGACTTATGTCGCCAATATTGGGTAACCTTTGGCCAAATCTACCCCTCATTTTGGCACATTGTCATTTTGCTCAGATTCTTCACGAGCAAGGTCGAGGGAATGTCTTTCACCCTCGATCATCTTATCATGCTATACAGCCTCTGTCTTTATCGAGGTGGGTTGATAAGGATTCACCGCTGGGCCACAAAGGTGCTGTTCTCGAGCATAGACGAGGACAAGGACCGAGGATGGATTGGCTGGTTTTGTCCGAGTTAGGACCTCCTACTTAATCCCCACCGAGAAGATGTCATTCCCCGAAGAATGGAACATGAAGCATAAGTACAATCTCACTGATAGTGTTGGTTTACTATTTTGCTTTCTTTACTCTTTCTGATCTATATTCTTCTTCATGGTGCAGCTTCCCCTTGGTTTCCTGGTGCAGTCCCGAACCTCGCAGGCTGGGTTCGACAACTGGCATCAACCTCTTCGTATGTTGAGCGCTCGTGGCGCGATTTGGCTAAGGGTTGATGGGAGGCTGAAAATCATGATAAGTTCCTCTATCTATGTTTGATGCTTTCATGTGAAATATTTCATTCTAACTTGATTTCCTCCCGTACAAGTCTTGGAGATAATGCCGTCATGAGGCCTCCTCCACCGGGGGAGGAGGAGGTCCCGAAACTGGCCAAGGACAAGAAGAGGAGAAGGGCCTCGCTTCTAGATACTCCAAAGCCCAAGAAAAGCATGGCTCGAAAGTAAAAGACTGATCCTGCTGTTCTGTTTACCGATGTAGTCCAATCACTACGAGAGAAAGACGAGGAGGGAGAAGATTCCCACTGCCTGCTGGTGGTTCAGAAGAGGGGAAGCACTGAAGCTTCAAAAACTGTTGATCCGACGATGGTCGAGGAGACTCAGCCACGGACCGAGGTGATCTCAGAGGAAGGTCCGAGAAGAGTCCCCGAGTCATCGGGTGTTGACGATGCCTCCCGTCGTGACGAACAACTGGCAGGTGTGCCCGAAGGGTCTAGTTCTGAGGCCCTTCATAGAGAAGAGAATGCCCCAAGTGACTCTCTTGGGGGAAATTAACATTGATGATTCGCCGCCCGACCCCACGTTCTCTGGGCAGTTTTGGGATGCTCGATCCATTGGGACCCCGAATGTGGGGACGACCTTGGAAGGGTATGATATATTCCGCGGCTGCTTCGTGGGGGTTGATGATGTTCTCGACCTGGATGCATCACTCATTTTTGATGAGGCTCAGCGGCTTCTGAACCAAGTAAGTTTTAGCCCACGTTATCATGTTTGCGTTTGTTCTTATTTCTCTAAGTCTGATTTTCTTCCTTTATGTATAGGCTACAACGCTCTATCGAGAAGCGTCTCCAAATATCGGGCTGAGCTGACCCGATGTGAGGCTAATCTCGTGTCTTCGACCTCATAGCTGATATCGAGAATGCAAAGGTGTTGGAGGACTAGGTTGGAGCTTTGCTTTGCGATGATGAAGACTGTGCGAGTGGATCCGAGAGCGGATGAGATGAAGATGAAGCTTCCGAAGAAGCGGCTCCCGAGGCGAACAAGGCACTTAGGATTTTTTTTCTTCTTTTTGTTTTTGGATTTTTTGTGTAAGACCCTGTGTGGTCTTTGTAAATACTTTGTATATATGAAAGATTCCCTTTCTTTCCATTTTGTCGCTGATTTTTTATTTGTGATAAATTTTGTTTTGCCTCTTCCTTGTGAAAACTTTGTTGCTTCAACCTCTAAAATCGAGTGAGCACTAGCTCGAACTTAGAGTAGAACAAATCCTTAAGTTTTTTGGTTAAGCGAGGGCGAGTCCCCGAGCTCAATAATATGTTCAGGATTTTGATTTCGGATGGCTTGATCGAAGCCATACTTGCATTGCTTTTATAGCCGAGTTCGAATAAGGTTCGAACTCACAGTAACGGATCCCTTAAGTTTTGTATCGATTAATCATGAGTCCTCGAACAATAATCGAGTGATTTTTCATTTGTGCTTGAAACAGTGGAACCCTTAGGTTCGAATTGAGAGAGAACAAGATCTCGAACTCTAAGTGTATTGGCCCTTAGGCTATTTAGATTAGGCTGATAAGGCATCTAAAGGATGGCTATTATTTCCCTCTTTCAGCTTAAAAGACTTAGTAAAAATTTCTTTATGCCTATGCATGTATTTTTTACCCATTGGGTTTTTTGAGGGTTTGATGTCGATTAAAACCCCTTTGCTTTTTGTGCCTTAGCACATTTGTGTTAGGATAATTTGATACCTCTTAAGGTTTTTTGAGGACTGATTTTATCGAAGCCCCTTTGATTATTTTCTGAGGGTAGCCTTTTTAAACCGATTTTTCAAAGAATTCGAAGGCCTATTTTCATAGCGGGATTCAGATGTCTTCGAGCCGCATTAATTTGGCTGTAGCCTTTGGGTATGCCTCTTGGGCTTATTTCCCAATAACACTCTGAACTTGTTCGAAGCGTTAGTCCCCGAGAATGATGACCTTGGCCTATAGATCAAGTGATGCCTCTTTGAGGTCTTATGAATTTGAGTTTATATGACTCGAATACGTCGATCGTCGACGGTAGTCCCCGAGTGTTCGAGGTATATTTGCATTTGGCCCTTGAGCCATTTCTCACAAAATCACAAGTACGGATCTCGTATAGTAGAAAAGTTTCTTTGAGACACAAGATATTTGATATAGAAAGAATGCTTCTTTGAATAATTTATACACGCGTACATGTTTTTCCATCGGGGCTCGACTTATCTATATGGACACGGTTCATTCAACCGTTTGGACCATACTCGAGTGTTGATGGTGACTTTTCTTAGGACTAAGTCCCCGACTCTGAAGTGGTGAAGGTTGGTTCTCCTATTGTAGTATCTTTCGATTCGTTGCTTTTATGTGCCATTCGAACGAGTACAACTTCTCGTTTTTCATCCAATAGTTCGAGGCTAGTATTCATAGCCTCTTTCATTCTTTTGTTGTATGTCACAACCTGGCATAGGGTTCCCCGAGTTCGACTATCAAGGCTACGGAGCCATATACTAAGGAAAACAGTGTTGCCCCTGTACTGGACTTCGATGTTGTTCAATACGCCCAAAGGACTTCGGGTAGAATTTCCCTCCATTTCCCTTTATCATCGTTCAACCTTTTATTTAGGTTTTGGCTAATAGTCTTATTTGTCGGTTCGGCATATCCGTTCCCACTAGGATGATATGATGTTGACAATATCATTTTTATTTTATGGTCTTCGAGGAATTTCGTCACTTTGCCGCTGATAAATTATTTTCCATTGTCGCACACTATTTCGACGGGTATCCCGAGTCGGCACACGATGTGATCCCAGATGAAGTCTATAACCTCTTTCTCTCTGAATTTCTCAAAAGCCTGTGCTTCAACCCATTTAGAGAAATAGTCAGTCGTAAATAAAATGAACTTAGCTTTACCTTGGGCCGATGGAAGAGGGCCGACGATATCCATCCCCCATTTCATGAATGGCCATGTGGATATGACCGATAAAGTTGTTCTCCGGGCTGGTGGATCATCGGTGCAAACCTTTGACATTTATCAAATTTTCGAACAAACTCCTTAGAGTCTTTTTCCATGCTATCCCTTTAGTATCCTGCTCTAATGACTTTGTGAATCAGTGATTCAGCGCCGGAGTGGTTCCCACAAATGCCTTCATGGACCTCTCGTAGAACATAATCGGTGTCCCCTGGTCCCTAACACACTGCCAAATTTCTGTCGAATGTTCTCCTGTATAATGTTCCATCTTCGGCCAATGTGAATCAAACAACTTTGGTTCGTAGGGCCCTCGACTCTTTAGGGCCCGATGGGAGCTTTCCGTTTTTTAAGTATCCAATATATTTATTCCTCCAGTTCCAGGTTAAGCTTGTAGAGTTTATCTCATCATGGCCTACCTTGATCGCGGATATCGAAAGTTGAACGACAGTCCCTAAGCTGATCTCATCCTCCTCGACCGATGACCCCAAATTTTCAAGCGCACCAGCCTCACTATTTTGTTCTCGAGGTACATGCTGTAAAGTCCATTCCTTAAACGGTGCAAAGTTACCTGCAGCTTTTCCAAATACCTTTGCATTTTATCCTCTTGAACTTTGAAGGTTTTATTTACTTGGTTCACCATAAGAAAGGGGTCACACTTAGCTTCAATGACTTCTTCTCCCAAGCTTTTAGCTAGCTCGAGACCTGCAATCATGGCCTCGTACTCAGCCTCATTGTTAGTCAACTTAGAAGTTTTGATAGATTGCCTAATAGTGTTACATGTGGGCATCTTCAAAACGATGCCTAGCCCGGAACCCTTCATATTCGAAGCACCGTCTGTGAAAAGGGTCCATACCACCGATGATGTACCCGATTTTAATAAGAGTTCCTTTTCAACTTCAGGTACAAGGTTTGGCATGAAATAAGCCACGAAGTCCGCTTTTTGAGACTTGATGAACATTCGGGGTTGATATTCGATATCGTACCCACTGAGTTCGACGGCCCATTTGGCCTTCGAGCATGTGCAAAATATTACGAAGTGGGTAAGTGGTTAATACGCATATGGGGCGACACTGAAAGTATGGTTTTCACTTTCTAGAGGCGCTTATTAGTGCAAGTGACAATTTCTCTAAGTGTGGATATCTAGTTTTTGCTTCTCCTAAAGTTCGACTTATGTAATAAACAGGGAATTCCGTACCTTGCTTTTCTCGAATCAGGACACCACTTATCGCGATTTCTGATACTGCCAAGTAGAAGTAAAGTTTCTCATCTGCCTTCGAAGAGTGAAGCAGTGGTGGGTTTGATAGGTATCGCTTCAATTCCTTTAATGCATGTTGGCATTCGGGGGTCCAGGAGAAATCGTTCTTCTTTTTGAGTAGAGAGAAAAATCGGTGGCTTCGATCCGATGACCTCGAGATGAATCGTCCTAAGGTAGCTATCTGTACAGTCAGCCTCTGCACGACTTTTACACTGTCCACGACGGTGATGTCTTCGATAGACTTGATTTTATCGGGTTGATGTCGATCCCCCGATTCGACACCATGAAGCCAAGGAACTTGCCCAAACCGACACCGAAAGCACATTTCTCGGGGTTGAGCTTCATGTCATATTTCCTCAGAATCTCGAATATTTCCTGCAAATGAGCTAAATGGTCCTCTGCACGCAGGGACTTAACTAACATGTCATCAATATACACTTCCATTGACTTACCTATTTGTGCTTCAAACATTTTAATTACTAGGCGTTAGTAAGTAGCTCCTGCATTTTTTTATCCCGTAGGGCATTACATTATAACGGTATGTTCCATACTTGGTGATAAATTAAGTCTTTTCTTGGTCTTCTGGGTTCATCTGAATTTGATTGTACCCGAAATAGGCATCGAGAAAGGTAAGGATCTCGTGGCCGGCCGTGGCGTCGATCATACAATCGATGTTAGGCAATGGAAAAGAATCTTTGGGGCATGCCTTGTTCAAATCCTAATAGTCTATGCACATTCTAAGGTTGTTCCCCTTTTTAGGGACTACGACTACATTGGCTAACCATTTGGGACATTTTACCTCCCGAATGGACCCCATTTTGAGAAGTTTAGTTACCTCATCCTTTATGAACACATGCTTTACTTCAGACTTGGGTCTTCTCTTTTGCTTCACCGGTCTGAACTTAGGGTCCAGGCTTAGCCGATGCGTTGTTATCTCCGGCGTTATACCTGTCATGTCTAAATGGGACCAAGCAAAACAGTCTATGCTATCAATAAGAAATTTAATAAGCTTTTTCATGTGTTCGGGGGTTAATCTCGTTCCCAGGTATACCTTTCGCTCGGTCAGGTACTCGATCAGTATAACCCTTTCCAGCTCTTTGACCATTGATTTGGTGGCATCAGAATCTTTGGTAACAACAAAAGTTCGAGGGGTAAGGAAATCCTCCTTTTCTTCTTCTATCTCTTGCTTCCCTGATTCGGTCGAGGCTGGTGGCGGTGATTGCTTTTGGCTTCCTGTTTACCTTTGATGCTCGAATTTTCCGAGGTAGATAACGTCGATGTCGGCGTTACCTCATAAACCACAAACATTTCCTTTGCAGCATGCTGTTCCCCGTACACAATTTTTACACAGTCCGACGTCGGGAATTTCATTATCTGGTGGAGGGTCGAGGGGACTGCCCTCATGTTGTGGATCCAAGGCTTTCCGAATAGGGCATTGTACCTCATGCATCCCTCGATTACGTGGAACTTGGTATCTTGAATGTTTCCATCCACGTTTATCGGTAGGATAATCTCCCCTTCAGTCGTTTGACTAGCCATATTGAAGCCGTTTAAGACTCGAGTTGCATGCCGATTTGATCCTGTAGGCCGAGATTCTCCACGACCCTTGATCGGATGATATTTTTCGTACTACCTGGATCCACTAAAATACGCTTAAGTTGAACTTTATTTAATAACATAGAAATTACCAGAGCGTCGTTGTGGGGCTAAGAAATTCCTTCAGCTTCTTCGTCGTTGAATGATAAGGTGCCTTCTGACACATAATCTCGGGCTCATTTTTCCCTAGTAATTTATACCTTAGTGCGTTTGAATATGGGTCTGATGTTTTAGACGTCAATACCACAGAAGAATATAGGTTAAAAGTGTGGTACCCAAGTTTTGGAGTGCTGTCTTACAAGAAGAACCTAGTTCTTATTTGTGTTCTAACTTCCACTAGTGCAGAATAATAAAAGCAGTAAAGTAAAAACACAGAGGTTTTTACGTGGAAAACACCTGGCTCAAAAGGTGAAAAAACCATGACCTACTCCTCAGTAGGATTTGCTCAAACTCTTCACTAAAACCTCTGAGCCAAACGGATTTACAAAATAAACTCTTTTGTAATCCTAGGACTAACTCTAATCCCTTTGTATCAACTAGCCTCTAGCTAATTTTTACAAGCTTTAAGTTAACTCTAACTTGAACAATGTGTACCTATTACAATTTGCTTCTAAGAAAGATGATAAGATACAATATTGAAACACCTACTACAATCAACTAGACTCAATACATCAACGACGAAACTGGTTCCTCTAGATGAACTGTAGCCTTTGTGTCGCACACTAAATCTGCTTGCAAAATTACTCTGGGAATTTTTCTTTCAGATCTTGATTCACTTCAGTACTTGTGCGTCTCTTTCTCCAGCAGAAATACTTCGAGTATTTATAGAGTCAGTAGTTGAATTTGTCGATCAATTCTAGTTCAACTCTTCCTGGGAGAAAGAATTCGAATTAAACTCAACTTCCTTCCTTTGTTAGTTTCCTTGCTGAATGCAACTTCTATTCTCTCATCAGTTTGCAACCTTTTCGCATTAGGAGACAATCTCTTGGTTCATTGATACTTCACAATCACAAATATCTCCTATGCATATACGGTTCATGTGCCAGCTATTCAGTTCCAAGATGTGTGCTCTGATGAACCTGGTTCAACTGGTCAGCCTTAGTCAATCTTCAAAACTATGCAGTGACATGGGTCAACAAATTCCCCCTTTTTGATGATGACAAACTCTGTTCTTAATTCTGTATACACTTCAAACACTTTGTATGATTTTAAGCATTAATCATTGAGAAACCAGGTTCATTAGGTTATAAATATCACTTAAAAAAAATTCAACTCATATCTTCCCCCTTTTGGCATCATCGAAAAGATTGCAAAATGATACACTTACTAGACTTGTTAATTATTACTCATGTCCATTGAGGCAACTGCAGGTGCAAAGCATGATTAATCAACAGAAGAAGCCAATAAATGTAAGCTAAATAATAAATTGAGACAAGTCAATAAGTAGAAGCAAAATTCATTGATTAGTAACGATTATCAACCACCATACAGTAAAACAATAACAAACCAACCATGAGCAAAAAACAGAAAAAATAGAAACAAGTCTAAAAAGACAGAAACATGTCCCGAACTGGGCACTTGAAAGGTTATGGGGAAGCTCTGGATAGCCTAAGGATGAGAAGGGTCAGAGGAGGTTTTGGTCTTGGATTGTAGGAGAGAAAGCATCTGCTTAAGAACACCCTCGTTCTTTTTTTTCTCCTTTGCTAATTCAACCCTGAGAGCATCCGGCTCAGCTTCAGCCTCAATCACACGAGACTTCAAACGAAGGATCTCCATATCCTTGAACTAGCTTTCCTGCACCAGAGTTCTTACTTTGCTATTGACTGACTGCTTCCTAGATGAACCAGGTTCATCTGCAGGAACATTGACAATGTAATCACACGACAACAAAGTTTCCTTCTCAAAATAATCCTTGGCAGTTGCCATCTCAGCCTTTTTCACCGGAACCCCAAAACAAGCAAGCACCGCTGTCAGAATAAATCCATATGGGATTGCATGTGCTTTGGTTCCATTCACAACTCTATCCAAGAGTTGGATGATGAAAGCTGGCCAATTGATTTTCTTTCCCCTGTACAAGCATTCCATCAAGGTCAGATCCGTATAGTTGGCAATGTGCCTTCTTTCTTGCCTGGGCAGTAGGAACTTGATGACGAACTCGAAGAATAACTTGTGTTCTGGCTTCATTTCACCCTTGTAGACCGGCCTGGGTTCAATCTCCTTCTCCTTGTCACTGAAGAACCTGGTGATGTTAATTGTTGAGGCCATTCCATCTAGACAAGGCCATCCTTGCCTTGTGTAATCCTCATATCCCTCAGCTGGTATGTTTAGAATAACACCAGTTCTTTAGCATCAAAGGAAACTTTAATACCTTTGACCATTGATGTTCCCCTGCCGTCCTTGACAATAGCATTCCCCATGAATTCTACCAACTCATCCCTCACCAGCCTACCTTCCATACGAAGGACCATGTCCTTCCAGCCCTGCACCTCTAGAGTTCCCAGCAGATACTGCATTCCAGGCTTATCTAGATCCTTCATCAGCTTACCCTTCAGAATTGTTCTTTTTCCAAACATGGTAACTCTGTCAGTTACCTCTCTTATTTCTTTCTCCTCCTCTCCACTCCAGTCTGCATCATCAACCTCTTTCTCAACAATTTTCACTTTCTTTGGCTTGGCCCTGGTCCTCTTAACAGATCTTGTGGGTGTGACAGACATTCTAGTTGACTTCTTTGAAGAAGTCTTAGCCTTTGTGGGTTTTGGTGTCTCAGCCACTACCGGAGCCAGCTGCTCCTCATATTGGACCAGGTCAAACGTCTCTTCTTCAATAAGAACAACCTCAACAGGCTTTCCAACTTTCGCTTTTCCCTTTGCTGCCCTCTTCTTGTTTCTCTCTTGTAGAGCCTTTTTCCAATTTCTCTTCTTCATCTCTCACTATGCTACGAGTAGCTCGTACTTTTGGAGCAGAAACACCAGCAACTTCAAAAACTTTCCTCTTCTTTGAAGGAACTGGGTGAGTTGCCTTCTTGGACTTCTGAGTGCTCCTTTTCTTGGGGTTATAGGACTCCCCCAATTTCTTCAGCCTTTCAGCCAATGTTTCCTCCCCAGATGAACCAGGTTCATATGTGCCTTTCTTCAAACCTGCAAGACTTGCTGTAGCCTCATCAACTGTACTTCCCCCTAACTCTGTGACGTTTTCTCCAACATTTTCAGGAATGGGACCATAGATAACCAGCGTGATACCATCCCCCCCAGATCCCCTCTCAACTTATTTTCCCTCTCGCTCAGAAATTCTTTCTTTTCTACCACCCCTCTTCCTAGTTGGCACTTCAACATCAATAATAGACCCAACCAACACGAATCTTTTATCAGTAGAAACAACTTCGGAATTAATTTCAGGATTACCTTTCTCAGAGCTGGTTGAACCAAGTGCGTCTTCCTTGTTGGCTGATTTAAAAGATTCACTGGACGAATCTGTCTTAGAACCTTTGTCCGCTTCAATAAGATCCTCCAAGAATTTTGCCCTAGTCCCAGAAGCAACAGTTTTCCGGGAAAGAACTTTGACACGACATTCTTGGGGGCAGGAGTAGGGTTTGGAGTAGGTTCAGGAATGGGTGTATTGTCAGGGGTTGATGAGATTTATGGTGATTGAGAACTGTATACAAATTGAGAATTGGATATAGATTCAGAATTTCCTCCATCGTAATCACGATTAGGTGATGAATTAGAAGAAGAAGCAGGTGGTGGTGAAGACATGATTATGTGATGTTAGGATGAAAAAGGCGAGTAAGCAGTTTTGGTTTGTAGAATGAGTTGAACTTGGTTCGACGTTTGCTTTATGAATAAAAGAGTAATGATGACCCTTATATAAGATGTGGCTAGGGAGATTACAACTGTAGAGTATTTACTCAAGTAGGAGTCTAATCGCCGAAGGACTGACATTGATTAGACATTTAATTTTCCCCTAACTAGGCTACTTAAGTGAAGATGGAACTTATTGAAACTGGTTCAATTTGGGTAAGTACGAAGTATTTGAATTTGAACCAATTATGGAAAGAATCCTGCTCATGCATGACTGTAATTGAATTAATATATGGAGAAGAGAACGTACCTCCTCAGTTAGATGAATCAGCATGGATGAACCAGGTTCATCCTGTTAGAAATCTTTAAATTACCTCAATTTACAAAGATAGATAAACATCATTAGTGTCGAGGAAATCATATTAATACATGGCAAAAGAGTATGGCAATAAAGACATGATGCCGAGCAATTATTAATCTGGTTAAGTACCTAATTAGATTTTTCTAGCAAACAAGAATAACATTTTTTTTTCATTTTTGTTTTTCCAATTAGGTGATCTTAATCATCCCTAATTCAAGTCTGTTTCTCTCAAAATGCTCCCTACTCAGTGCTTTGGTGAAGATATCTGCAATTTGCTTATCAGTAGCACAAAATTCAATTGAGATCATTCCCTTTTCATAGTTGTCCCTAAGGAAGTGGTGTCTAACATCTATGTGCTTAGTTCTCTATGTTTTATGCTATGTTTGCTGTTTATTATTGAATTGTGAATTACTATAACGGAACAAATGCGTAGTAATGTGATGGTTGGCTAGCCTAGTTCCACGATAGGCGCCATCACAACCTGTTAGGATTTGGGGTCGTGACAAGTTGGTATCAGAGTACTAGGTTGCATAGGACTCAATGGTCATGAGCAGGTTTAGTAGAGTCTTGCGGATCGGTACAGAGACGTCTGTACTTATCTTCGAGAGGCTACATAACTCTTGGGAAAAATCTCAATTTCTTGAACTCTTTCGTGCCAATCTATTGATTCTTGAAATCTAAACTCATGTTGTTTCATTCTCTCACAGATAGTGAGGAAACGCAATACCGATCAGGGTGACCAGGCACCAGCCAGACCCACAAGGGGTCGGGGCCGTGGTAGAGGTAGGGGACCAGCCCGCGCAGCAGCCGTGAAAGTACCCCAGGATCCCCCTATCGTTCAGGATTAGGTTCCCACCGATGGTGCTCTAGCGGGACAGGCTCAGGCACTGGCAGTGCCTATTGTTATTCCGGGTCTTCAGGAGACCCTGGCTCAGATATTGACGGTGTGTTCCAGTTTAGCTCAGGTAGTTGCTATGTCCACTACTGCCACGGCAGCTCAGGCCGGGGGAGGAAATCATACTCCAGCTGCCCAGACACCTGAGCAGGTTGTACGGGGTATTCAGACACCGTGAGCAGCCCCAGCTCAACCGGTTGTCCTAGTCCAGGATTTCGTGGTTCCAGCTATGCCCGAGGATGAGCAACGTAGACTGGAGAGGTTCAGAAGACTTAAGCCTATGACCTTCAGCGGCACAGAGGGTGAGGATGCCGAAGGTTTTCTGGATAAATGCCAGAGGATATTGTGCACTACAGATATTTTGGAGACCAGTAGGGTCGCATTTGCTACATTTCAGTTTGCGGGTGTTGCTTTCACTTGGTGGGAGGCATTTGAGAGGCGTAGGCCGGTTGGTTCAGCACCACTCACATGGCAGCAATTTTTCACGATCTTGTTGGAGAAGTATGTTCCTCAGTCCCACAGAGAGGAGCAACGTAGACAGTTTGAGCAGCTGCGCCAAGGAGAGTTGTCGGTTACTCAGTACGAGATAAGGTTTTCCGAGTTGGCTAGACATGATTCTGAGTTTGTCCCTACTGATAGGGAGAGAATTAGGAGGTTTGTAGATGGTCTTACTTATCAGCTTCGGATCTTGATGACCATAGAGAGAGTGTCTGGAGCTACATTTGAGCAGGTAGTTGACATTGCTCGGGATATTAAGTCGGTTCATAGGCAGGAGCGTGAGGAGAGAGAGGTCAAGAGGCCTCGGGAATCAGGTAGATTCAGTGGTGCCATTTCTAGAAGGCAGTTTCAGCACAACAGAGGTCGTCCATTTACACCTCTACAGTCAGTTCGCCCAGCTTACAGCAGTGTATCTTCGGGGCAGGGTCCTCGCAATTCTCATCAGGGACGTTCATCTTTTAGTGACCTTCCAGCTCAGAGCTCCGCCCGAGCATCATCTTATCAGGTTTCTTCTATGCTTGGTCCGTTCGGTGGTTATCATGGTGGCAGAGGTTCTCGTCAGTTTTCATCTCCAACTCCAAGTAGTTGTTATGAGTGTGGAGAGTTCGGACATGAGTGGAGACAGTGTCCCCGTCGTCCTAGTAGTTCATCTCAGCGCAGGGTTCAACCCTCGTCTTCATCCCCAGTCACTTCACCACCTACTCAGGCAGCTAGGGAAGGTGGTCAGACAGCTAGAGGCCTCCCTAGAGGGGGAGGTCGAGCAGGTGGAGGGCAGCCACGTATTTATGCACTTCCGGCTAGGCCTGATGCTATGACGTCAGATGCAGTGATTACCTGTACTATTTCAGTTTGTCACAGCAATGCTTTGGCTTTATTTGACCCTGGTTCCACGTACTCGTATGTCTCATCTTATTTTGCTCATTTTCTGAATATGCCCCGTGAGTCTTTAGTTACGTCTGTTCATGTTTCGACTCTGATGGGCGATACTATCGTTGTGGACCGCGTGTTTCAGTCGTGTCTTATATCTATTGGGGGTCTGGAGACCCGAGTGGACTTGATGTTACTCAGTATGGTTGATTTTGATGTGATTCTGGGCATGGATTGGTTATCCCCATGTCACTCTATCCTTGATTGTCACGCTAAGACCGTGACCTTAGCTATGCCCGGAGTTCCGAGAGTTGAGTGGAGGGGGTCTATAGAGCATGTGCCTAGTAGAGTTATTTCTTATTTAAAGGCTCAGCGTATGGTTGAGAAAGGGTGTGAATCTTATCTTGCTTTTGTGAGAGATGTTAGTAGTGAGACTCCATCTGTTGATTATGTCCCTGTAGTCCATGACTTTTTGGATGTATTCCCTGCAGACCTGCCAGGCATGCCACCTGACAGGGATATTGATTTTGGTATTGACCTGGTGCCAGACACCAGCCTATCTCTATTTCACCTTACCGCATGGCATCAGTGGAGTTGAAAGAATTGAAAGAGCATCTTCAGCAATTCTTAGATAAGGGGTTCATTCGGCCTAGCGTGTCACCTTGGGGTGCACCGGTGTTGTTTGTGAAAACGAAAGACGGCTCCATGCATATGTGCATTGATTATAGACAGCTGGATAAGGTTACGGTGAAGAACCGATATCATTTGCCTCGTATTGATGACTTATTTGATCAGATTCAAGGAGCTAAGTTGTTCTCCAAGATCGACTTGAGGTCGGAGTATCATCAGTTGAAGATTCGGGTTTGACATTCCGAAGATCGCTTTCAGGACCATATATGGTCATTATGAGTTTCTGGTTATGTCCTTTGGGCTGACCAATGCCCCAGTCGCGTTCATGCAATTGATGAACAATGTGTTTCAGCCTTACCTTGTTTCGTTTATCATTGTGTTCATTGATGACTCCTGGTTTATTCTTGTAGTCAGGAAGAGCATGCTCAGCACTTGAGGATTGTGTTACATAGATTGAGGGAGGAGAAACTTTATGCAAAATTCTCCAAGTGTGAGTTTTGTCTTGGTTCAATAGCTTTCTTGGGACACGTGGTGTCTAGTGAGGGTATTCAGGTTGATCCGAAGAAGATTGAGGCGGTGTAGAGTTGTCCCAGACCGTCCTTAGCTACTGAGATTAGGAGTTTCCTTGGTTTGGCGGGATATTACCGTCGCTTTGTGGAAGGATTCTCTTCTATTGCTTCACCATTGACTAGATTGACCCAGAAGGGTCCTCCATTCAGATGGTCCGACGAGTGTGAGGAGAGCTTTCAGAAGCTCAATACATCATTGACCACAACTCCGGTACTAGTTTTGCCTACTGGTTCGGGTTCTTACACAGTTTATTGTGATGCTTCTAGTGTTGGCTTGGGAGCGGTATTGATGCAGGACAGTAGGGTGATTGCCTACGCGTCTAGATAGTTGAAGGTGCACGAGAAGAACTATCCAGTGCATGATCTTGAGTTAGCTGCCATTATTCATGCCTTAAAGATTTGGCGTCATTACTTGTATGGGGTATAGTGTGAGATTTTCACTGACCATCGTTGTTTGTAGTATCTACTGAGGCAGAAGGACTTGAATTTGCGTAAGAGAAGGTGGTTAGAGATTCTCAAGGATTATGATCTTACTATTTTGTATCACTCGGGAAAGGCTAATGTAGTGGCCGATGCCTTGAGTCGCAGGGCCGAGAGTTTGGGGAGTCTAGCACACCTTTCAGCAGCAGAGCGACCTTTAGCACTTGATGTTCATGCTTTAGCGGGTCATTTGGTGAGATTGGATTTATCAGACCCTCCGCGGGTATTATCTAGCATGGCTTCCCGATCTTCTTTTTATGATCATATTAAAGCTCGCCAGTATGATGATCGACACCTGTTAGTTCTTCAGGATAGAGTTCGTCGGGGTGATGCCAGGGATGTGACTATTGGTGATGACGGAGTTATGAGGATGCAGGGCCGTATTTGCGTGCCCAATGTGGATGGTATTCGAGAGTTGATATTAGCAGATGCTCACAACTCGCGGTATTCTATTCATCCAGGTGCCGTGAAGATGTATCAGGATCTGAGACAGCAGTATTGGTGGAAGCATATGAAGAGAGATATTGTTAAGTATATAGCACGGTGTCTCAACTGCCAGCAGGTCAAGTATGAGCACCAGAGACTAGGTGGATTACTTCAGAGGTTAGATATTCCGGAGTGGAAGTGGGAGCGGATCACTATGGACTTTGTAGTTGGGCTTCCACGGACTTTGAAGGGTTTTGATGCTATTTGGGTCATTGTGGATAGATTGACCAAGTCTGCGCACTTCATTCCTGTCAGTACTACTTACACTTCAGAGCGGTTAGCTGGTATTTATATTAAGGAGATTGCCCGGTTGCATGGAGTTCCGGTTTCTATTATTTTTGACAAAGGTACTCAGTTCACATCTCAGTTTTGGAGGGTCGTACAGAGAGGTATGGGTACTGATGTAGA